>JAKRZM010000180.1:284959-300336 GCA_036379175.1 Heliconius cydno galanthus | reverse complement strand
TGTATTATATGTATTTATATTATATAGTTTTAAATTAATATTTTGTAAATATCGTCATTTATATAATACTTGCTCGAGTTACATGTCATTTGTTGAAATTAGTTTGGATTGGAATTCATTATGTGGTATATATTAATGTGGGAGGGATTATTCAAAATTTATTATTTTCTTTTTTATCCTATTTACATTTTAAGATAAATATTATGTTATAATTTAAATTATATTTAATATATATTTTTGAATATACACGTTTGGCTTTATTAGCACTTGGAACAAATGCAAGCAATGGCTACCTGCAAATGCTAAAAGCTAAACTAACTAATGATTACATAAAATTTGTATAATGTAATTACTTTTTCAAAAAAAATAATTAATTAATTCTATCTTCTAGGAAACAATGACATCAACGGACCGAACTAGCACCATAGTAGGTAGAACAACGGAAACCGTTCCGTTCCCAATGCCGGCAAATCAACCCCCAACCCTCAAGCATCATATGAAGAAACTAGCTATCACAGCTGGCAAAGCTTTCAGGTATTGTAACATGCAAATAGCATGGAAGAAGAGAGAAATAGAGATCCTAGTGCTAGCCTACACTCTGTCCTCTAATTTTCCTCCCGAATTGTCTCCTAAAGACAATAGACACACAGACAGATAGCACATGCAATGTGTCAAATTCAGCCAGAAAGCAGAAAACGCAGTATCCAGGTAGGGGTAGGTAGGTTATTTTTGCCTACCCTGCTATGTACAGTTTAGCGAGGCTAAAAAACAATTTCCATATAAATAAATCGTTATTTTAACGATAAGGTCGCCCTTTTGTACATTGTATTCTTATACAATGTCTTTTCTTTTACCCTTTTATTTTGTTTTAATTTTTTGTTTACTTTTTATATTATTTTTGTGCTAAAATAAAAAGATTTATTATCATAAAAAAAATATTATTTACAGATATATCATCCCTGCCGACTTATTCACTGATCCAGAGGAAGGTAGCAATCTAACTTTCACGATGTACGAAGCTGACAATGTACCCCTCAGCAAAAATTCGTGGATACAATTTATTCCTAATGAAAGAGAAGTATATGGATTGTAAGTTAATTATATTATTTCTAACTTAGAGCATAAATTTTAATAAATACTGGTTGTGGGTTCGATCCCCACTCGAGGAAAGGAAATATTTATTTAAATTTATATTTTCATTTCTTCGCTCTGGTATCGAGGCAAAGTGCGGCGTTGAGTCCCGCCTCTCAACACGCAATGCCTTCAGAATTCGGCGGAAAATGAGGAACGAAGTGTCGTAAAACAAGGTTCCCTCTAGCTACCCTGCCATTTTTAAACCAATAATAATAAAATCTGTTATTTTTAGGCCACTCGAAGCGCACGTGTCTCGCTGGAACTTCATAGTAGAAGCGCAAGACAGCGAAGGACTCGTAGCTCGAGGACCTTTAGACATAACTGTACAGCAACACAAGAGCGGTAGAACCATCAATCACCAGTTTATAATGCAATTCAAACTATTAAAACAATACAATTATACCTCCGTCGATTGGCAAATTAGAGTATTGGAAGGCATCGTCAATCTATTTAGGGATACCGACATGGACCATTTGACAGTTCTAAATGCTACCCAAAATGGCGACCTGTACGAGTTTGTTTGGACTAATGATACTCTGCCTAAAGATCCTGCCTGTCCAATGGATGATATTAATAGGCTTATGAAGGTAATTTTTTGAATGGGTTTATTGATTTTGGCTCTGTTTCCAACACGTTTTTATATTTATAAGCATTAGTAAATATCCAAAATTAAGACATATTTTGAAACATAAAACATAAAAATATATTAATATACAAAGTAACTTACCCATCAACAGAGCAAAATTAATAGAGATTAAATATTGATATAATAATACAAACATGTAATTTTAATAAATTTCTAACAAATATATAACATGTAGTCCAATTAAAGTAAAATTTTCAGATCTTGGAATCAGTCATCTACTCTTTTCCCCCGTATCCCGAGTTATCACGCGCCATGTCCCCTGATCCTCAGATGTCTTGCATGTCCTGGTTGGCTGCGGGCCACCAAATAACATTTAATCAAATTAAAATAATTTTCCAGATAATGGAATCGGAAAGCTCCCCCGGCTCTCCGTCCGCGGGCCTGGCGCGCGCCATGTCACCCGACCTCAAAGTCGCGGACGTGCGCTGGCGCGGCGCCGGACGATGCGCGCCGCCCGCGCCGCCCGCCGCCACGCGCGCACCCGATACTTACCCGCCCGTCACGCGCAACCAGGTCGACCACCTCACGGCCACCGTCGGACACCTGCTCATATACAAAGTGCCCGAGGTCAATTGTTTTATTTCTACTATTATCATTCCCCAAAATGTTAGGGATGACGTGGTGCTAGTCAACGTACTGAAAATACTTAAAAACGCACCCAGACTATACACACACCCAGACCTCTTAAGAACGTGCACCAATAGTCCTTTAATGTATATTTATAAATATCATGATTAATCATTATAAAAAGGGTATACTGTCTAGTATACTCATATATTTTATTATCAAAGATGGATAAATTTTTTAGTCTCCCGTTGGTGAGACAAGAATCCAGGCCGTCAGTGGCTAAGTCTCTAGAAAGAAATACATTCGGTTCATGATCCTCGTATAAAACCGAAACTTAATAAATATATGTAAAATAAAACTAATATTTTTTAATTTATATAACAGGATACATTCTTCGACCCAGAAGACGGTAGCACCCGCAACCTGCAGCTGTCCCTTAAGTACAGTGATCGTTCAGAAATACCTTCCAACCACTGGTTGCAGTTTGATGCCAGAAATCAAGAATTCTATGGACTGCCCACTTCTAGTGATGAAGGAAGCGTGCATTATCAGCTGGTAGACTATATTTTATTATGTTAAATGAAATAAATAAATAATGGGGAAATGAACATAATTAATCCCTTCAAATCCGTTACGTCACAGCATCAATAGACTGAAGTGTTGACTTGTAGACTTTTATATCTTTAGTTATATATCTTTCAGTTAGCTTCACATTTTGTTTTGCTGCTAGGGATCTAGCAGGGTTGTGAGATTAGACTTACATTAAGTGAAAAACTATACCTTTTAGTGAAAGTCTAAAGTTTTTTGTTTTTAAACAGATGACTTTTACAGCTAAAACTAGAAATATTCATTTCACTTCTACTATTAAATCATACNCTATTTAGGGATACCGACATGGACCATTTGACAGTTCTAAATGCTACCCAAAATGGCGACCTGTACGAGTTTGTTTGGACTAATGATACTCTGCCTAAAGATCCTGCCTGTCCAATGGATGATATTAATAGGCTTATGAAGGTAATTTTTTTTATTGGGTTTATTTATTTTGGCTCTGTTTCTAAAAAGTTTTTATATCTATAAGTATTAGTAAATATCCAAAATTAAGATATAAATTGAAATTGTCTGTTGTATCTAAACATAACAATATATTAATATAGAAAGTTATTTTAGCCATTAACAGAACAAAATTAATAGAGATTAAGTATTGATATAATAATACAAATTTGTAATTTTAATAAATTTCCAACAGATATATAACATGAAGTCCAATTAAAGTAAAATTTCCAGACCTTGGAATCTGTCAGATGTCGTGCATGTCGTGGCTGGCTGCGGGTCACCAAATAACATTGAATCAAATTAAAATAATTTTCCAGATAATGGAATCGGAAAGCTCCCCCGGCTCCCCGTCCGCGGGCCTGGCACGCGCCATGTCGCCCGATCTCAAGGTGGCGGACGTGCGATGGCGCGGCGCCGGCCGCTGCGCGCCGCCCGCGCCTCCCGCCGCTACGCGCGCGCCCGACACCTACCCGCCCGTCACCCGCAACCAGGTCGACCACCTCACGGCCACCGTTGGACACCTGCTCATATACAAAGTGCCCGAGGTCAATTGCTTTATTTCTACTATTATCTCTCTTAAAAATGCTCAAAATACTTAAAAATGCACCCAGACTTCTTAAGAACGTGCCCCAATAGTCCTTTAATGTATATTTATAAATATCATAATTAATTATTATAAAAATAGTATTCTGTCCAGTATCTCATATAATTTATTATTAAAGAGGGATAAATTTTAGTCTCCCGTCGGTGAGACAAGATGGCTTACATTAGTGGCTAGAAAGAACTACTTCCTCACAATAAGCGCCATCTCTAGTATTACCGCCTTCATTCGGTTCTTGATCCTCATATAAAACCGAAACTTAATAAATATCTGTAAAATAAAAACTAGTAACTTTTTAATTTATATAACAGGACACATTCTTCGACCCAGAAGACGGTAGCACACGCAACCTGCAGCTGTCCCTTAAGTACAGTGATCGTTCAGAAATACCATCAAACCACTGGTTGCAGTTCGATGCCAGAAATCAAGAGTTCTATGGACTGCCCACTTCAAGTGATGAAGGAAACGTGCATTATCAGCTGGTAGAATATATTTTATTATGTTAAATGAAATAAATAAATAATGGGGAAATGAACATAATTAATCCCTTCACGTCTGTTACGTCACAGCATCAATAGACTGAAGTGTTGACTTTTATATCTGACGATTTTTATATCTTTATTCAGTTAGCTTCACGTTTTATCCCTAGCGGGCTTGTGAGATTAGATTTACATTAAGTGAAAAACTATAATTTTTAGTGAAAGTGTAAAGTTTTTTGTTTTTAAACAGATGACTTTTAGTAAAACGAAAACTAGAAGTATCAATGTCACTTCTATTATTAAATCATATTATAGATATTTCATGTAATTTATTATGGTTCAGCTGCAAAAAAAAAACAAAGAAAAAACAGAAACCAAATTATTATTTATCGTAAATTATTAACTTATGTTCATATCTAAAATTCAATAAATTGGTTTAACTCCAGATCGCCGAGGACTCTACAAGGAAGAGCGCCTACGACAGCCTGATAGTGGAAGTGGCTAAGGCACCCACCATCCGTCCTACAGTCGAATTCCAAATGACAATGGACCCTTCACCCAATTTAGTCGATAATGCGAATAATAAACGAAAAGTTGTCGAGAAACTGGCAGCTCTGTTCGGACAGAGAGAAACTGATAATATTAGAATACATAGTATTACGGATAATCCTACTACTATTATATGGTAAGTCATTATAAAATTAAAATACAATGAAGTAAAAGTCGTTAAATTGTCTAGAGATTTTATTATTATATTGAATCTAATTATTATATTATTAATAATATTCAATTACCAAATTATCAAAATATAATATTAAATATACAATTTTTTTATTTGTTTTACTTTCTTTGAACCAAGAACAGATGTACATGCATAATCTTGTTGTTTTTGTTAAATAATAGTAGAGGACATCATAACTCAATCTGAGTTAGTTTCATTTCCTCATCCTTTTAAGAAGACAAAGCCCGAAAATTGGGGAAAAAGTGGTAAACTGGATGTCTTAGCAGGTTTCCATTGCCATCCTACCCCCCTATCCTATTAGAAATACAACGTCAGGAAATTATTATAATACTGTTTTTGTTTTAGGTACAACACAAGTTTACCAATGGATAGATGTCCACAACGAGAAATCGAAGAGCTACGAAAAATGATAATAGTAGATGAAAAAGGAGCCGTCGGCGGCAATCTCAAAGAGCACGTCGATCAAATATTCGATAAAGACTTGAAAGTTATGTCCATTCGTCTCATACCTCTAGGACTTTGTGCTGATCAAAATACTAAAATTCAGAAACCGATGGTACCAGTGCACAGTGGTACCAATTTACAGAATAAGGCCACTAGTGCCGGTCCTGAATATTCGGACTATTTGGTGACTTTTGTCATTCCTGCAGTCGTCATAGTATGCATGATCGTCGTTGCTGGTATTATTGCTTGCGTCTTGTATAGGAGACGTCGAACAGGTGAGATTTGCTTACGACATTTAGTTAATTAATATTTGTGTTGTATTTTATCTATTGGTTTCTGTAATACGTATGTTATTTGATTAGAATTATTACAGTTATTTTAGATTAATATTTATTTCGTATTATATATATAGTACATGAAATAGTATCAATGTTTTTTTAATAAGAACATATTTTAAACTATAGCGGATGCAAATTCTTGACACGAACAAGGTGATTTATTGACTTAATACAGTAGAGCACTTCAATTATGCCATACGTTTTCATCTATACTTCTATTCTCTCGCTCTATTAGACTTCTCACTGAACTCAAATACTAGCACCTAATTGTTTTGTAATACGCACCACTGCACAGTATGTCTACTGTAATTGAAATATTATTATTAAATGAATAATAAACTTATTCAAATATTAATTAAATCATCATATAAATAGGTAAAATGAGCGTTGGCGACGAAGAAGAGCGTCAAGCGTTCCGTTCAAAAGGCATCCCGGTGATCTTCCAAGATGAGCTCGAAGAACGGGCGGACGCGGAACCTGCTGATAAGAGTCCTGTTATCATGAGGGAGGAAAAGCCTCCCCTGTTACCCCCCGCCCCCGAATATCGCGGGGACGACGCCCCCTACCGCCCCCCGCCGCCCTTCGCCGCCTCCCGTACCCCACCCCGCCCCAAAGCTACCCCTACTTATAGGAAACCACCACCATATGTACCCCCTTAATTACTTTACCAGTAAAGTCTAATTATAACAAACTATTTAGTTGCCACATCGTGGAACTGACGATTTTATGTAAATTATTTTACATTCAGTCCTGTATTTAATATCGAGTTGATAATATGATCTGATCAAACGTTAATTAAGGATTTTATGTCGACGGTATTAAAAAATCGTCAATTCTACGATACGGCCACAACAATTATACTTATACAGATTATGTAAACGTTAGATGGTGAAGACGTAATTTTATATTTTAAAATAATTCTGCTTGAACCTTAAGATTTTTGCTTTTACTTTTTATATGGAAATGTGCACTGTTTGTGTAAAATTACGTCTTTAATATCCTAACTATATTATATTATGGGAAATTATGATTATGAATTTTCCGAAATAATGTTAAAGCCGAATACTTTAAAAAAATCCAATTAATAGTACATATTTAATGCATCTCAATATATTTTAATTTGGATTTATTAAAGTATTCGTGTTCGTGTAAAATAAATTCGTACATACATATGTATCGCGCCAAAGGGGTCTAAAACTTCATTTCTTAAATTTTTATAAAACTAGTCGACTCATTAATTTGCAAATTTTGTAACTTTATTATTTTCATTAATCAGCGTATAGTATTTTTTTACAAGCATTTAGGGAAAAATTAAATTATGAATGCATTTATTACGAAAATTATTATAAATTTAAGATAACGAGAACGAACCTCATAACGACTAAAAAGGAATTGTGCACAATTATAATGTGACTACGAATTTCTTGTATTTTAAGGGATGTCACGAGGTAGCTTTGGAGGTGTAGTTGTATTACAGTATGTTTATGGTTGAATTGTAAATTAAGTCACTTTAAGTGTTGCCAGTGTCTTCTCGGAAAATTTTATTACTACATCAAATTAACAACATATATTACGTACCTTACAAAAAGAGACTTAAAATGAATAATCAATTATAGTTTTTTTGTGTATAAAATATATATTTTCCGAACTGGCAACACTAGTCACATTACACTAGAATGTTGTTACGGTAGAACAAGTTACATTAGCTCTACTATAATACAGTATCGTTATGCAAACTGAAAATATTTATTTTCATTTGCAACCGACTGCCACTGAATTATTATAAGCGATGTGATGAAATGATATAAAACCATAATATATATAACGTATAAGTCTAGACCAAAAACAGTTCTATACGTGTGTTGGCTAAACGTGCCATTGTTCGACAGTTGTTGTGTAAATTACTTTAATAAACATATCGGTAACAGTAGCCTTTAGCTTAGATCTTCCATACACGAAGGTAGGCTGTGTGTATGTGAATTGTGAGAGTAGAACACGATGTTAGACTTTACGGACTTAAGACTTAAAGCACATTATATCTAAATCTATAAAAATATGCGATATTGCGCTATTAAAAAAAATGTTTATCAATTGTATACTCCGTTTATAAGGAGTCGTACATAATAAATGTTGTGAAGCGAATTTTTCTTTACGCTTTAGCGATCGATTAGTTTATGGTTAAAAATTAAATATACGAATAACTGGCGTGTACATTATAAATAACATGTGTTATACAACTGACCTTAGTTTTAGGCTACGAATAGATATTTTTTAAGAAATAAAATATCATTTTGTACTTGTCTAATTATTACCATAGACTTAAGATTAATCAAATTATGTAAACGATAGGAATTTAAACGAAACGAGCTATAAAGTAACGTTTTTTTCTTACGGATGTATTTTTTTCTATTGTATACTCATTTAGATTTTTGCATTTATAAATCTTTTTAGTCATATACAATTTTATAGAACAGCTACAATGTTTTAATTTTTTATTATTATATATTTTTTATTTCTTAGTAGTTGTACTTAATAATGTCCACATGAACCGTACCATTTTATCATTATTTCGTATTTATCTATGACAGCTATTTTATTTAATCATATTTCATCAAAACGCACATAATTTATGTAATTATTGAGTTTTTTTTTCTATTTTAATAAAATGGTCTAGTATTTATCTTGGTTTCATTTAATTCTATATTATATCTAATCTAATCTAGCTTCACGCAGTATTCTTATCGGGGCAGGCAAAGAGAATGGAGGGCCAAACGCTACGGTCACTGCATTCCTCTTTCGCTTCGTCCATTGTCATCAATCTCTTCACACATGCCCTCCGGGATCATCATGCTTTTTACGTTACCTTCCTCCAATATCTTCGATTCTGTGTTTTCGAAAGTAAAACGAGGTCCCCCCCTACCTCTCTTACCGCTCATTTTTTTGTCATAAATCTTTTTTGTCACTCTTTCATCACTCATTTGTTCGAGGTGCCCAAACCCGATTACGTTCTTCTTCGTTCTCACCGTGACATCCTCGCTAGTACCTACCATTCTGTGTATTTCTTCATTGAGGATCTTCGATCAGCTAAGCTGACTCAGCATTCATGTTTCTTTCATTCCGGAGCCTCTGCTTAGAACGATGACTTTGAAATATGCATAAGTTTGCGTGCTTTTTTATTACTCTAGAACGATAAAAAAAATGTTTTTATTTTTACAATGTTCTTGACGTTGAATGTAAAGTTATCTATATTTTTTATTAGTAAAAAACTTACACAATATGTTACAAAATCCAAAAATATATAATTTCTATCTTGACTGGATTCTGGATGTTCAATCTACTCATCATCGGATACGCTATTATAGTTATTAACGAAATTGATGGTACAAAAATTCCTAGTCAAACAAAACATCCCTTCTTGTGTTTTCTATTCACACCGTTGTAGCGTATGGAACCGTATTTTTATATACAATGTGGTATCTTTATTTTCTCTGTGAAAAATTAATATATTAGTTGTCAAAGTCAATTGTCAAATATGTGAAATGACATTAAAGAAAATAACAAACCTAATTTTCCAATTTTATTACTAAGTACAAAGAAGAATTAGAGTAATATTTCATTGCACTTAAAATAAGAAAAAACATGGAAACTACGCCCGATAATGATAATAAATATAAAAAATGCAGAAAGAAGCAAAATAAGTTTAGTTTAAGAAAAATTCGGTTGTCCTTAAAGTTCAGGCCCGATATACTAAAGATGGTTCTAAACATGAGGCTAGTTATAAAAAAGAAAAAGGATTTAATAAAAAGTTTAAAACATAATTTAAAAATGGTAATGATTTCCTTACTTTATAACAATAATTAGAGATTTTCTCATATTATATAAAAAAATAAGATATCATTCTATTTTGTAATAACATTTATTTAATAGGGATTCAGTAAAAGAAAGACCTCATGTACTCAGACAAATGAAAACATCTTGGACAATGAAACTACTATAGAAACTTGTATACAAAATAAGAAAAATTCCTACACTCAAACTTTGGAAATAAAGAGTACTGATACTTCAAAAGAAGTATCAATAGAAAGTAATGAAGATTCATCATCAAAATCATGGAATGTGCAATCCAATGGTGACAAAGAGAAAAGTATCGCTGAACAAGTTAAAGAAGTAGCACAGAGCACTCTTCAAGAAAGTGGCATGGTGTATGTTGAGTCAGCAGGGATGTACTATGATTATAAGACTGGTTATTACTATAATTCTGTAAGTAACTTACAATCATCAAAAATATATTTAGAATTATAAAACAATGGACCATGTTGTTATCTAATAAAGGCTGTGATGGTGGTGGTGATTCGCAGAATTCAAATAAGAATATTATACATATCCTTATTCAGCTTATTTTGGGCTTGTACTTGGTGTGTATGTGACCCAAAATTATTAACAATAAAGCAATGAGTGCTATTCATGTACACAGTCATATTCATACTGAAACAATATGTATTGAGCACAATACTGGTGGCAAGAAGTCATAATCTGTCTAATAATATATTTTATTAGTGAAGATTTGTCATAATTTTATTAACAACTAACAATGAATGTCAGATTATGGGGGTGCTACATTGCACCAGGTTAGGTCCACATTATGCTCAGTTCTACAGTAGTAATGTAACATTTTTTTCATGTTGTAGGAACTTGGTTTATATTATCACACTGACACTGGTTGCTATTACTACTATTCAAATGAAAAACAAACTTTTGTTTTTCATTCATATCCTGAAAAGAGTGCAGAAAATGAATCTTTGAAGGCCCATGAAAGGAGAAAGGCAAAGAAAAATAAAAAGGTAAATTTATTTTTCATGATTTATTTATGAAATTTTAAAATGATATTTTAAATAATAGTAATTACAAAGTAATTGTTGCATATAAGATTATTTAATAATAATTATTTTTTTTTTAGGCCTCCTGTTCTGATGATGTTGAAATCCTGACGAAACAATTCACTCAGGTTTCACTCCGAGGCTCAACCGCCTTAGGTAAATAGATTGCTACTAGTTGCTACCAAATACAAACATCTGAAATGTTATATTACAGGAAAAAGAAGGTGAAAGCAAGCCTAAAAGAAGAAAAACTGAAGCAAAGAAGTTGACAGAAACTGTAGACTCTACAAAAATGGATGATAATACAGAGACTGTCAGTGAAACAATAGAAAATATAAAAGATGAAATCACTATGAAGACACCGTCAGTAGAAGAGGAGCTGGAAGATGGAGAATGTAGTGAAAGTGGTAGTGAAGCAGATAATGAAAGCACTTCTACGGAGAGTGATGATGGTAAAGGATCTTTTGCTGTTCAATGATTGTTTTATGTTAAAATTGAATGTATTACAATAAATAGTTTATTGGAAACTTCGCTATAGCTAATTGGCTATAGCTTAATGGAAATGTGTATACACATTGTACTATAAATCTCATTTACATTTATAAAAAATATATTAAAAAATATTAATAATATTTATATTGTATTATAAAATATTATATTATATTATATTGCTTGTATTATATTGCTTGTTCAGTGGTGACAGTTGACACTATGATTAAGATAACAAGCTGAAGAAAAAAAAAAAAATGTTAATAGGTTTTCCCTCAAAGTAGATAGAAAAAACCTAATATCAAAGATATGATAATAGGCGGAAAGTGAGGATATACCTTCGTAATGGGAGGATCACTTAAAGCACTGGAGAAAAAGATTTTAAGTACCTTTATTTATGCCAAGATTTGACCCACATTTGTTGCTGTGTTACAATTTGTAACATATAGGTTGATTGTAAACACGATAGTCTTGTATTCAATTTTCACTTGGGGTAAATTAATTATTTTACAAAAAAATAAAATATAATTATTCTCTCGCTTTAGTTTAAATATTCTAACTAAAATAGTATAATAACTTAATTATTACATTATTAATTAGAAATCCTTATTTCCAGAATGTGTAGCTAAACATCACCCACCATGCATGAGGATAATAGTTCGAGAAACCAACTTGCCCAAATTGAAAGTGGGCACCTTATATCTTATAACTAAAGATGGTGGGACTTTAGGACGTGAAGGGGACCATCATGCTATTATAATAAAAGACCATAATGTGTCCAGAGTAAGTGTTTACAATATTATTCTGTTTCATATATGCAAACATTTTTAAATGGTGCTTAATAAATTAGGAATTTTTTGTTATTAAATATTTCCAAAACAAAATATTTCTATTCCCAAATGATCATTATTTGTTATAATAATCATTGGATAGTGGAGATTCATATGTAATGTTAAAATAAACTTAACTGGTTAAAATCTTATATTTATAATGTTTGTATGGCTGTCTGGAAATAGTGTCACAATAAATATATTTTATTTCAACCAGTCCATTGCTGTACATCTCAACTATAGCGCAATTTACCAAGTCCAATTCCATTTTGAATATAAAATTTCATCAAAATCTGCCCAACTATTTAGGAGGAGTAGTATGACAAACATATATATAGAAGTAATTATTATTATATCAGTGATATACTAAAATATATTTTAGAATTTCAATATATTTATATTGGCTTTATTATTTTGCAGAATCATTTGGAAATTAAATATGACATGGATCAAAGAGTTTATGTTGCAGTTGATTTGGGATCTAAAAATGGAACTATATTGAATGGTACTAGAATGTCAGAAAATCAAGAAAGAAGTACTCCAATGCAGGTAATGTTGTAATACAATTTGTAAACTAGTATTTAAAAACATATCTTACATAATGAATTGTATGAATTGCTGTAAACTAAACCCCGATAGTGATTTAACTAATTTTTAAATTTGGAGGATCTCACCATAAGATGATAGAATAAGTGTTTTTGGTATGTTTTAGAAAAACTAAAAATACATACATGTTGAATTAGGTTAATTTAAATCTAAATGTTTCTTCAACGGCTATCAAAAGCCAAAGTACCAAAAATAATAGCAAAAATTAGATTTGAAGCGGCAATTACCCACAGTACTAATAGTGCACTACATTATATAGGATACTAGATGTAAATAATGTAAATGAATTTAAGAGATATAGGACTCTAAGTTAAACACACCAAAATAGAATGTCCAATTTTTAGTGACCTAACATAGTGAATCAGATGTATTATAGTGTAATATGATTATTATATTTCACGCTGTATCCCGCACACAGCAGTAAAGGCACAGGGAACCTCGTGTAACGACACTCCGTTCCCCACTTTCCACCTAATTAATGCCGTTTGTGATGGTTTCTCATATTACAGATAGTTCACGGCAGTACAATACAGCTGGGGGAAACAAAGTTACTGTGTCACATCCACGCCGGGAACGACACATGTGGACATTGTGAGCCTGGACTTATTATGGAAAGTGAGAGAAATTTATTAATATAATACTTTAAGAATTATTTATTCTTACAAGATGTTATAAATATGTGACTAAATGTTGTATCTATCTTCTATTGTAAATAAATAATGTCTAATTAAAATCTACAATTAATATTTGGCATAACGACGAACATGCTTTGTTTTAAAAATAAGAATTTCTAAGATGTGTTAGAATTCGGTATGTAAATATTCTGTGAAATATCAATATAGCGTTCCACTTTCAGGCAAGAAAGAGTTTAAAATGAAACTTTACAGTAATAAAGCATCAAAATAATAGATAGCCTATAGTTTTTATAAAAAAAATTGTATAATTTTTCTACAATATAACAAGTCAGAGCGGACGAAGCCGCATTTGGGTCGCTAGTGAATAATGTATGTAGTTTAATATGACATAAATAAAATTTAAACCACATGTAATAGCTCAAGAAAAAGAAAAAGTAGCATACACAAGAACCTGCAGTGTTCAAAAGCAACACCAATTGGAATTGGCACGTTTAAAGAACAAATACGCACCGAAACCACTAGCTATAGAAGAAACGGCGTATAATGATAGAGCTCAAACGAGAAGAGAGAAGGTCGGGTCTTCACATCACGCGGAGAAAACGCAGAGTAGTGATATTAATACGTAAGTTTTTGTTTATTTTTTTAATTTTGAAGCTTATAACTATAAAATAACGTGGCTTCATTATGGAACGATGTTTCAAAAGTAATGAAAGCTGGGCAGCCGCACTTCAAATATTTTATACAGAATATATTCGGAATTGAAAATAACTGATTCTGTATCTGTTATTTAACTTATTCGTTTTCTATAAAATATTTTGTTTTCTTATAACAGATTTATAACTGAAGAGAATAAAGGTTTCAAATTGCTAGAGAAAATGGGCTGGTCCAAAGGAGAAGGGCTCGGGAAGGAGGGACAAGGTGAAAGAGAGCCGGTAAGATAGCATTATTGTTATGAAATAACTTAAAATGTCATGAAATTCTTTATTTTTTTTATTTAAATTTCATACTTAGAAAGTAAGGACATTTCATCAATAATATGGTGTTTTATAAATGCTTAAATCTTTATTAGTTTTTTCAAAGAATTTTTTTTTTCATTAAAGCTGAAAAGGGCCGGCGTTGTATTATATGTTTTGGTCTTATTTGGTCCATTAAGATTTACCATTTTTTAAGCATTTTTACAGTTTTATTATTATTAATTAAAATGTTGTCTTTATTCTAGCACTAAACCATATAATATAAATTGCACGCTATATCCAGGCATACAGCAGGTTAGGCAGCGGGAACTTAGTGTTAAAAAAATAGTATCATTTATTTCTAAATCTTAACCTAAATCCTTATTAATAACATTAAAATTAAAAGATAATCTACATGTCGATTGAAACCCGATGTAGTCATGTTAGCTACTAAGATAGCTAAGAAACTAAAGCCGGAAGTACTTACCGGATATCGCGTCTATTAAGTGCATTAATATCTAATTAAGTCCATGTACAGGATGTATTCCGTAAGCAAATCTGGATATAGATAAAGATAAGTAAGATAAAGATGTCCATCTTTGACAGCCATTGAGAAGCTAACGCAATGAATTATTATACCCCCATTAGGGTCCGACGTGACTAATTAGTTCACCTGAATATATTTAATGTTCCCAGCAAAAACGGTCCGCAAAAAATCTGTTCGAAATCGCGCATCGGATTGCATCGCTTAGGGTTCAGTCTGTTATAATAAAAAAGGTTATTTGCTTAAATTATACGTAAAAAAATTTTCAAGAAGAAATTATTTTGAATTAGTATTTTTTTTTGTTGATATTTTCACCTACTTCTATACTTATAAAATTATAACTGGGGGCATTTATATATGTATGAGAACCCAAAACAATGATTTTTAATTTTTTGATCTGTTTGTACTTAGGTTTTTTTTTGTCTGTGCGTATGTT
>JAKRZM010000180.1:258104-279619 GCA_036379175.1 Heliconius cydno galanthus | reverse complement strand
AAACAATAGAAACATATCCGCAGCCGACGACAGCTCCCAGCGAGCACTATGATTTACTAGATTTCAATGCATTTACAATAAGTTCTATTCAGGTGTAACGGGTCGTTGGTACCGACGTCAGTTGCATTACAAAAGAAATACTACAGAAGTGCCCCATTCACAGCGATAAGTGATTTTAAATCAATGGACTCGCCTCCCTTCATTTTTTTATGTGGGTAGATAGAAAAGGAAAAGTTTAAAGGAAGTGTGTGCGCTTAACTCCAGCCCTGCATAATTAGCTGTTGACAATGCTTGTAAGTGAATAACAAACACCGTCGGCGCACTCGGGCCCCGCTCGCTCGAAACATGCTTCAACGGTGAATGGGGTCGATTCACCGTCGCTTGTGAGTCGCGCACGTCGTCCGCCATTTGTCGTGCTATTTTGTTGTTTTTGACTTCCGTATACGCTGTTTGTGGAGTATAGTGGTTAGTGTTGAGGCACTCCGTTCTCCACGTTTCGCAAAATGTGGCATTGCGTGTAGATTGATGGTACTCATAGCCGCGTTTTGCCTAGTTATCAGAGGAAAGAAATAAAAGCATTAAATATTTCTTCGAGTGGGAATCGAATCCAAAACAGTCGCGTTTACAATCGCACTTTTGTTCCCATGTGCCACGATGGCCTGTTCCATACAATGTTGCTTAAAACGATGTGTAGCCTTTATGAAAAAATAAGTGAGTCTGCTCGCGGGCGAGTGATTTCTTTAAAATTGCCGTCCTCCCAATGTCTGACGACAATAAACTTTATTTTCGGGACCTTAGCAATGCGAGGTCTTAAAATGTTCACTTTTTTTTATTTTTACCGAAACTTGTTGTTTAACCGGTCGAAAAGGCATAAAATGAAAGATTAAGAAAAAATGAGTAAATGTTTACATCAATCTACTGCTAAACCTTCAGTGTGCACCGCGCGAGCTAATGCAAAAATAATGTCTCATTATGCGTGGACGATTTAAATAAAGCTTGTATGCATATTTTTTTAGTTTCACGCTGTATCCCGCAGACAACAGGATAGGCTGTTGGAATATAATCGAATTCTGGAGGCGTGGCGGAACTCCACACTGCGCTTTGTCTCGACACTAGAGCGAAAAATATTAAAATTTCATTAAGTTAAGTGGGATTCGAACCCACAACCAGTCGCGATTACAGTCACATTTTGTGCTCCTGCGCGACTACTTGCCTATTATATGCATTGCTTTAATTGAATTTTGATCTTATATTTCCAATACGTTCTTACTTTGTAAATTTCTTCAACAAATACATGTTGAAATGAAATTACATATAATACAATAAATACGATAGTTATAAACTAAGGATAATTGTACAATTACATGCCGTTCACAGAGGGTCGTGAACTAGTTTACGGTCTTGCAACTCTATATGCACTATAGTCTATAATTCATTTTAGAGAGAAATACGTACTGTTGCTTTGTTTCTACTGTTGTTACAATGTTAAAGAATAAGGGGGACCGGGTGGTCTGTGCTCATCCCGGAATAGCTTGTGCCCACCCCACAATATTTTGTCTTGAAAAATTAAAAGAAAATCTGTCTAAAGCTAAATTCCATTCCAGAACCAGAAGATATCTCTAGATACGCCCATGATTATTCAAGAGTTATGTTCAATTTGTCCAACAAACGGGTATTTCGTAAATCTTGCCCGCGGCCTCAAAGCCGTCACGTCAAACTTCACCCAAAGCGAGTGTACGTTAGTGAAACAATGTTGCAATGACGAATGGGCGGTATAAATGCATATCAAATTAAGGAACGAATGTTTTCCTTGTAGCCTTCTTCCTAAGTTTGCATTTTCCTTTGAATAATATTAACTATTTCCCTAGCAATATCCATAGATAGCTATTAAATTCTTTGTTTTCTAGAAAAGCAGGATTATATTTATACAAAAAATTATAGAACATTAAATTTACCAAAATAGATATAATATATTTGAGAAATGATATAAAAAGAATTTATACAAAAATAGATACGACTTACAAGAAAGAATCTGAATGAAATATTTTCGTTAAAAGCAACATTATCTTTAAAAATAACACCCACGCAATACTCTAAGGAGCTTTCTTGTAAAATGATATTTGACAAAAATGATCTGTATTTTATTGCTAGCCTGACAAAATTAAAAATATTATTTGCTAAATAATAAATAATATAAAATCGAAAGGTCACTCACTCATCACGAAATCTCAGAAACTACATGTGCTAGGAATCTCAAATTTTGCATAGGAGTTATTGCAATGTAGTTGCAATATTCGACTTCTAAGGGGTTGTTTTTGGGGTTGAAAGTTTGTATGAAACTTCGTTACTACAAATGCTAGGAGTCTCAAATTTTGCATGGACGTCACTTATAGGACGTAGGTACTCATGGAGACAGAAATTAATAATAACGTAGTTCACGCAGGCAAAGCCGCGGGCGGGCAATAGTATATATTTGTAGCTTAACGCTAAATTCTGCACATAGCAAGCTAAGCAGAGACTCTGTGAAATAGTATTAAGAGACTGTTCACGGTTTCCCACTTTCTGCCGAATTCTTACCATTGCGAGTTGAGCGGCGGAACTGAACGCCGCGCTTCACCTTGTTACCAGAACGAGGAAATGAAAATATGAAATATTTCATTCCCCGAGTGGGAATCGAATCCACAACCGTCACGTTAACAGTCGTACGCTTGTGCCCCAGCACTGATATAAATTATTAAAATGAGAATGCCACATCTCGAGAAGTACAATAAACTTGAAGAAATGTAAATGACCAGCCAGGATATTCACCAGGCACAGTAATAACTGACCGACTTGTATGTCATTGGGTCTCACTTATAATTGCAAACTACCCTCGTTTCCATGTGCAGAGGTGTCTGGTTATTCCTTCAATTTATTTCTTCCAATGCGAGGTTACCACATTTCGAAATGTAAAAACGAAACCCTTATACGATCACTTTTTTATCCGTCTGTCAAGCATATAGCATTTCCATTGGTTTTCATTGATTTTGTGCATCACAATATATTTAAATTTTACTAAGATCCGAAACATTGCACACCGATCCGAACTCTATGGTAAATGGGTGGAATGAATTTCTTCATTTCTTCATCTCTAAAAATTCGATTTAAACCTGATTTTTGTTAGAAATTGAGTAAAAATCGTAAAGATCCCGAATTAAAGTTACTAAATGTAAATGCGTAATGCTCATGAAATTGAATATCATTAAAAGTCTATTATAAAAGGGCTAGTTTTTTTTAACAAAATAATCACATGAATTTAAACTCAAATATCGTCATAAATATAAGTTCATAGTAAACGATCGAATGTATGAATGAAAAAATATATTCCAGTGTAACTTTACAATCAGTTTTTACATACCGCCTACTCAATTAGCATCAACCGTGTTTAAGAACCAGTCCCCATAATGCTATGTACTGCCGTATTCAATTACCTTCACATATTATATAGCGTTTATTTTATGTCTTTCCACAGAGATTTTCATATAAACTCTGTAATTGTCAAATTATAAAAAAATATTGTGATATTTCTGAAAATTCATTTACTATTTTTTTTTCTTATGTAAAACAAAGTGAAATCGAAGAAAGAACGTATATTAGTTCAGCCTGTCTTCGTCCACAACTGGCCATAGGTCTTTCCAATGGTTAATTTATTATTTTTGTTTTTAAATAGCTAGATTGACAAAATATGTTATCATTTTTCAAAATAATTCAAATCAGCTTCACGCCGTATCCCGCACACAGCAGGGTAGGTTAGGAACCTAGTGTTAAGACAATCCGTTGCCCACTTTCTACCGAATTCTGGAGCCAGAACTTAACGCCGCGCTTTGCCTCGACACCAGAGCGAAGAAATGGATCTATACAATCCCTTTTTTATACTTCCAAGTAAGGACATTTATGTAGAAGTCTTTAATAAATTCAAGTTCAACTCCACTCGCAAACACTAGTATCCTGTCTGGACAGTTATGACTAGCGTATATAACATTTAAATTGAAAGTTTACGATTGTCTTTATCGATATTATATTTGCGCAGGGTGTGTAAATATGGCCATATTGTGGCAGTATGGACATGGACCTACAGGCGATCATCGAATTTATCTAACTTTTATTGTTTTTTTTTAAATGTTCTTACGTTCTTAACTTGGATGTGATAAAACGCCTTCTTTATTAATTCTAAATGTCATCGTTACGTTCGAAATGAATCTGTTTGGCGATTGACAAGCAGACTGCGTGAAAGACGTGTTTAGTACACGGTCTGTGTGCACGTTTTGCACGTTGTAATTTTTGCATTTATATTGTGGTATGAACTTTATTAAGTTTATTTGATTCGTCCAGAAATTTATTTCTCCTAAAATATTTAGGTGCAACAGTAGGTACCTTCTGAAAATATATTTGAATAAAATAAATCAGCTTCACGCTGTGAAGGCAGAGAGCCTAGTGTTAAGACTCACTCCGTTCCCCAGTTTCCGCCGAATTCTGGAAGCATTGTGTGTTGAGTGGCTGAACTCAACGCCGCGCTTCACCTCGACACCAGAGCGAAGAAATGGAAATTTAAACGTAAATAAATATTAATAAAGAAAATATATTATAGTTTTCCTAACGAAACTTGATTCCAACATCAAAATAGAACACTTATACGCAATTTACATGCAAATAGGTAAATACATTGACACGCCAAGCCAAGTTAAATATCATCACTGATAACTAAATGCAATAAAATTTTAAACCTCGCTTCGTCTATATATATAAAATCGAAAGGTCACTCACTCATCACGAAATCTCAGAAACTACATGTGCTAGGAATCTCAAATTTTGCATAGGAGTTATCTATAGGACGTAGGTGCTCGCTAAGACGGGAATTTGCAATACATATTCGACTTTTAAGGGGTTGTTTTTGGGGTCGAAAGTTTGTACGAAACTTCGTTACTACAAATGCTAAGAGTCTCAAATTTTGCATAGGCGTCACTGGGACGTAGTCATTGAGACAGAAATTAATAATAACATAGTTCACGCGGGCGAAATCGCGGGCGGGTCGCTAGTATTTTAATACGTTTAAGTAAATGAAATAAAAGAGGAAAGCAATTTTCACAAGCAATTGCCATCACCGCAATCAAGGCATGCACTTGCATGTCGGTCATTCGATAAGAACATTTGTGTGCACCTCGCGACCGCTCACTCGTAAAGCGGCTTAAATGGGTATTGCAATTCGTATGCAGATGTGGGGACACCACGCGAGCCAAGTTCTAGCTTTTGTGATATAGACTGTAAATTTATTTTTTTTTATTATTGTATTTCATATTTTATAGTATTATGGTTCTGGGACACAAGGGTGTGAGTGTAAGGTAATTTAATCTGAATCGTTGAGTTCCGTCACTCAACACGTAGTGTCTTGAAAAAATCGGCGGAAAATGGGGAACACTAGGTTCCCTCTGCTTATCGGGATTCTTTCTTTACTCTTATAATATATTTGTACATCACACCGTATAATATCTTCTACTTACTTGAGAGGCACTAATTTCTAGATGTTGGAATCTCTCGCCATAATTACAGAAATTGTAAAAAAACTATTATAACGTTTATTATCCTACAAATCCTACTAATATTATAAATGTAAAAGTTTGTGAAGATGAATGTTTGTTCTACTTTCACGCAATGACTACTGAACGGATTTAGATGAAACTTTCCATCAGAATAACATAGACTACAACTGATGTATTTTTTTTATAATTCGCCTATAATATAACAATTGCTTTAACAGGCGAACTAGTAACAGAACACTAGTATACATATATTTATTTTCGAGTTTCTTTACTTATGAACTTCACCTAAAACATACGTTTAATAGGATCTTTATGAATTTCTATTGTTAATTTTGATTGCATACAATTTATTGTTAGTAATTAATTTAACTATCTATACTCATAATAAAATCGTAAAAAAAATGTTATTGGGAACTTAATTAAACTAGAAGAACCCAAAACAATGATTTTAAAAATTTTTGTCCGTTTGTCTGTGCGTTTGTTATCGCTTATTTAAGAATCGACTTAACCAATTTAGATGCGGTTTTCACTATTCGATTCTGGCAAGCTTCCGAAAACATATAAGGTTTATTTTATGACAATCGATTTATAAATTAAAAAGTTATGTCAATTTAAAGTACTTAGTTGTACAAATTTGCTAATTGCCGTAACAGTTATTTTATACAACTGTTTTACTGAATTGTCAGAATCTATTTCTTTATTAATATTTATATTTCAATCGGGCGTAGCCCTGCACGGGCCAACTAGTATTATATAAAGTAGTTATAATAATTATACGTCAAACAAACTACAGCAGACTTACGTATTTAGTATCTAATATTCCATCTAAGTTACTGCTTCGCGTCCGCCGCATCCAAATAAGCTGTATTATTTAATCAACGCATCGTAATACTATAAGGATATCATTTTATTGTTATAGTGCAAGTTACTCTATGAATCCTCAAACAGGTGGTTTAACTTGCATTGTTTATTGAAAGTAGATTTTTTAGTAGGTTTATTTTTAACACCAGTATCGTTTACCTATTGCTCGGTATTTAAATTTATTTAAAATTCGTAATAAATATTTAGTTTTACGTTTTTTTTAGTAAACACTTTTCTCAGCTTTTAATAATTACGAGTTTTCATTTTTATTATTTTAATTTGGTTTTTAGTCTCAGCTCTCGTTCATGTATTTTGATTGCCATTTTCTACATTTTCATCTTAATATCTATTAAATCAATATCTACTTATAACATTACATTACCTTACTTTTATTGTTTGTTTTTTTCAATGTTTTATTTATAGTTGTTTTTTATTTTTTTGCTTTGTTGGATCTAAAGTGTCTGTCAGAGGATAGTGTAGTTTAGGATGTGGAAGGTATAACTGAAGCTTTCATCTATTATAGAAGATATGGCCATATCATATTTCATTTATAATATACAGAATGTGCTTATGTGCTTAATATCTTTACTGTAAACCTTAAATAAGTATGTAGGTAAAATTTATTCTAAATTTGACCAATTTCTATCGATACAGTGATAAATACATCGAGGTCAGGGGTTACTATTAATTACCCTTGTCTGTTTGTTCTTTTGTATAAGTATAAAAGCTCTCACTTCACAATTGCGATTTTCCTTTTAAAATATTTCTTTATTCTAAGAAGCACTCACGTTATTTCCGAGACGATGATTATTCATTAAACTGACTTGGAGTATTTCGGTCACGAGATTGTATTGTAATTTGTGTAATAATTATTATATTTAAGTTCCGCCGGTACTTGTAGTACTGGTAGTCTGTTAATTGTCAGATATGTTTCTGTGGCATTTCGACTGAAATACCTCCTACTCCTCGATGTCTAGACGAATCTTCTGGTACAATTGACTTAAAAGCTCGCAGAATTTGAATGTTTACTTTTTTAGGGTTACCTACTTTTTAAAGAAAAAAAGAACCCTTATAAGATCACTTTGTCGTCTGTCTGTCAACAGCGTTCATCTCAGGAACGCTTGGGTATATCGAGTTAAAATTCAAACCATATACTCAGATCTACGGCCCCAAGATTTCCTTAAAAAATCGTATTTGTACCTGGCTTATAGTTCAAATGAAGTATCAGATGAAAGGGCTCTGACTAAGCTAAACTTGAACTTCAGAAATAGCTCGATTCCTGCAATTTTTATACGGAACCCTCGGCGAGCCCCTGACTCGCGCTTGTCCGGTTTTTTAAATGGTGTTTTCGACATTATTTACATATAGTTAAGTAAACTATATATGGACTGTTAGTGCTAGTTTTTTTATAATATGTTTTTATAGTCTATTCTGGTCTAAAAGCTCTTCTACGTTGAGACATCAAATTGTTATTTTATATATATATTTTTATGTTTGGCTCATATGCCAACATATGGCTCATATTCCTTATCGTTTCTCCCATCATTAGTAGGTTGTTTATTAAAGTCTATGTACGAGTACCTACATTGACACGTCACTTAACCGTCGCACATTTGATTTATGCTCGGGACTTGCCATCTCGTCGGAACTATCTAGCGCATTTATCAAACTGCATTATGTGCATTCGTCATTATCCATGCTCTGAGTGGAGAATATGCATGAATTATTTCAAAAGAAACCTTTTTTACGCCGGCGTGGTGCTGTTGGGACATATCTGACTTGTAATCGTCTGCTTAAATCCAACTCGAAGAAATATTTACATTTTTATTAGGTACATAAGTTTCTCTGGACTACTTTGATGAAGTCCAGCATAGGATTTTTGGTATTCATCATAAAATATTTTCAAATATGTGGAAAACGATGTTATTTACTATTATCCTTTAAAATTAGAGAGATCAACCTTTAAGAAACCGTTTGTTTTTATTATTTTGGCGAAACCTTAATTAACGCGACATTTCTTAGCAAATATATACCTATGTATATGGACGTAAAAAACTTTAATTGCAAAAGTTGTTTTTAATAAGTCTCATCCTTAAAGATTGTTAACTATTAGTGTAGTTTGATTTTCGATATACTTTTTTTGCTAAAATTATTTTTTGGTTCAGATAATTTCTCAGAAATTAATTGCTAGAGAATTCTGTAAGTAAAAACCAAAATATTAAACATAATCAAAATCGAGATAGGATTCTTACTTACTTAGCATATATTCTCCCAAATAAAGATATCAAAACGTGTACATCAACAATCAGAATTATCTTATTTATAAAGTGCACCGCGTCATATCTGAGGCGTGTATCGTCGCATTCGCCGGGTTGGCGGTGCGCGGGCGGGTTGCGGGTTTAAACTACGTGGTCACAGAGTAGCCAAATATTGAATAATGCCTGTAAAAATGTTAATATAATTGCTTGATTTAAATCTTTTTTTAAAATAATAGCATAAATATCATAGGATTGACATGATTTAGATTTTATTTAAAAAGTTGTGTTTCAGAATTCGGTGGAAAATGGGGAACGGAAATGTCTTTACACTAGGTCCCAATATGCCCTCTTCCGTCGTAGGGGATAGAGCGTGAAGCTATCACAGCTTCAGCAGTGCCATATATTTTTGATTTACTTGAATGATCATGATAATTGTCGTCTTATCTGATTAGACGAAATTAATCACTGGGTTCAGTCACGCAACATTTATATTAATTTACTAGCGTTTCTTTGGTAAATATAAAATAAGTGTTAATAAATCTATTATATACTCTAGGGCAGAGCCAACCGACATGTGCATCACTGCGCTCGCGCAGCCCGCATCCAACGTTCGTTTGTCTTAAATGCTATTATGACCATATTCAGACCTAAGAACACGCCGGCTTTTTTAAATTATATCACTGTAGGTTGACTCCTCAGACCTGAAACATAACTCATCTCTATATAAAGCTTTGAACTTTCCCAGATATGGTCTTCACGAGACCAAGGTTCAGTCGGCGAGTCATATAAACAACCAATGTTTAGGTATAATTTAGAGCGACCATCAAAATTAAGAGGTTCTCGTCAGATTTGGTTTTATTTTTTATTATATTTTATTTATCATGCAAGTTCATTTGTGAGATGCCGTTTTGTTCATTTTTTGTCATATTATTCAATTTTATTCCTACACCTTCTTGACGTTTCGGAATATTTTTGTTGTTTTCTTTTGTTTATTATTATTTTATTAATACATTCCACTGCCAATCTACCTCTTTGATATAAATTTTCAATATGTTTTAGGTAGGTACTAAATATATTTAGAGTGCAAGTAGAATAATATATTTTATACAAAAAATAAATTTGTCTCTCAGCTTTCAAAAATAAGCTTTTAACACAAACCACTTAATGCCGTGTGTACTAAATATATTTTTAATACTCAGATCAAGATTAGCACCATAAAAATTCCATAGATATTGAATTATGACATAGTTTATTACTAGGTGTCTATTTTTATTTGAAATATTGTAATGGCGTCCAATAATTTCCTAAACGAACCTTACACTCGACAGTAAACGCACACGTGCGTTAAATATTAGATAGCGACATTGAAGGTGCCATATATGGAGCTGTTTTGATCTATGCTGCTGAAGCCATAGATCATGATGCGTCTGGCGAACGCGTAAGGCACAGGAAATCTCCACTTCCGCTCGTCTAGGTTCACCGTTCTCGCGCTAGACAATGAACCGCTTAAAAAATCCGTCTGTCTATCGTTTAATGTAATTGACGCGTGCAGACCAGACCTTTTACGGTCTGATGGTCTGTTTTTTTTTAAAGTGTATTCACTTACACGCATTTATCGACGTTGGGCCCCGTCTGCGCTGTCATAGCAACTCACACTGAATGAGTAATTGATTATTGATGTTAAATTGTTAATGTTTTATTCATTCGCTTGTTATAGCGATTTTTAAGCTTATCTTTAATTATGGCGTTTCTATTTATAATCGTGTTTTTTTTTTACATAGATTCCCCTCGTGAGCAACGAGAGTAAAGCTGGTCTGGGGTCATCAAATGACTCAATGGTACCAAAGGCGTCGAACAAATTAGGTCCAGCGACTCTTCGTCTCGCTGCTAGGACGAAGATGCTGCAACCACCCGCCAAAGCTTTTCAGCAGCCCGTAGAAGATGATTCAGAATAATTGCCAATTGCAATATACATAATTATACTATTATTTTACGGTTAAATAATTTTAAGATATCCTTGTCTTAGTATTTTTCATATATTATAATATTAATATTATTAAATATGATATATATAAATGTACTTACAGACCAAATCAATACATAAAATAAATTAGACTAAAACATATTTACTTATCGCTATAATGACATCAGTCCAAATACTTTGTGACGATAATTCGTTAAAATATTTCATACGACAAGTCTGCTACGATCGTGTAGTGTCTAGACTGTAAATAAAATATCTTTGCATTTTTATAAAGGCAATGTCTTATAAATATTTATCAATGAAATGTTAATAAAAATAGTTCACTTATAATTGTTGTTTTTTTTTAATGTCACAAGCTGTTAGATATTCGCTTTTATAGATTAAATAAAAGGTCTACTTTTACAAACGGTTCTCGTGGGTTCAAATACACGAGAAATTTTGTTTTTCAGTTTCAAAAAAATTGTTTTTACTCAGAATCCTAACTTAAAATTAATTGTGATTATAAATTCTATATGACATGCATCATGCATTACAACAACAAACAAAGTCATTAAAACATGTTTAAAAAATTAATATATGTATGGATTTAAAAATGCAATAGTAATATTTTCGCATATTCATTGGTCACTTTTTTTCAATATCATCGAGTTGTTTTGAGATGAGGATTAACAATAACAGTTGTAACATATGACTATCATTGTAAAAGACATTTCTTTTGAAAATTGAGGCCAGTCGTGACGCAGGGGTCGATTTCCAGGAAATTAAATATTTATTAAATATTTTTTCGCTCTGGTGTGTTTGTAAAGCGCGGCGTTGACTTCCACCATTCAACACACAATGAATTCTGCGGAAAGTGGGGAGCGGAGTGCCTTAACACTAGGTTCCCTCTGCCTACTCTGCTACAAGCGGGATACAGAGTGAAGCTGAAAAAAGAATAAATATTATTATTATTTTTTATTATATTTTATGATATTTAATATGACACGGCTGTTGAAATTAATTGGTAAAGGACTTTCTACCGTCATAGTTTCGTTAATGTTTCTTGTGCAAGGAGACGCTTTCTTTTGTTTGGTGCTCATTAGTGAAGGTAGTCCTTCAGCATATTCTTGGACTACTTACAGCATTTTTGTCAAAAATGTTGCCTTTGTGAATATCAGCCTACATTTTTAATGGCTATTCTTTTTTACCCTAAAACGTAGGACAAATTAGGCCAGCCGTGATGCATCGGCACAGGCGTGTGATTATAAACGTCAGGTTGAGGATTCGATTCCCACTCGAAGAAGTGAACTTATAAAATTGTCATTACTATACTTATAATATTACATTTAATTTTTTATAGCATAAAAAGTAAATGTAAATATTTCATGGATTCATGGTTGATAAAAACGATAATAAACATCGTCATGCGCAGGAGTTACTCCAGTCTAGCCATCACTTGTCTCCTAATAAAAGGCTATTGAGGCTAACGTTAGCAATTTAACTTAACGCCAGCTGGTAATGGGTTCTATTAAAAATTATCGGTCTGAGGCACGACGTGGATGTAATGTCTCTTGTTTATTTGACTTTGGATTGAGTGGTCGAGTTAATCTGCAGTTTAGGTCTTTAAATAACGTGTGTGTTGATTGGTAGGAATTAGGTATATTTAGTTGGGTTTCGTTACTGAAATATTTTTTTAAATATTATTAAATATTCATTGCTTTTATTAAAATTCTTCAATTGCTTCCTGTTGTATCCCTCACATAGGCTAGGTAGGCAAACGGAACCTAGTGTTAAGATTTTCTTTTTCCATTAAGACATTTCCATTCCTCACTTTCCATCGATTTCCGGAGGCAGCCTTTTGCGTTGTTACCAGAGCGAAAAAATTATTTTTTTTAAATATTTAATTTCTTGGAGATCGAATCCGCAATATGTAGGCTATTTACAGTCAAACAAACAAACAGGCCCTAAGGTACAATTTAACAGAGAAAATAAGTATATAAAAAGTTCTATTTCTGCAGATAATAGTCATACAATGTAATACATACTTTATTAACTAGTCTAGGCATAATTTTTTTATATTTTATATTAAAAGCAATAACCTCAAGAAAATTACGATAATAAGGAAATATATTCAACTAACAACCAAACACTATAACTAATGGAGAGGTCGCGTGTTCTACCACCTCAGCCTGCAGTGGCAGCAGGCACCAGCTATTATTCAGGGCAGTGCAGCTCGCAGTGATTAGCTGAAACGGGAGCTTGATTGCACTCCGACATGCATTGTTCTCGTATCGTGGATATTGTGGAATAAACTTTGTAGGTATACCTGTCTGGAGGCCAGGTAACTTGATTTAATTGAATAATTATATTGTTATAGGGGCACCAGCATATGACTTCGACAGGTTGTGGATTCGATTCCCGCTGGAGGAAATTACAAGTACTTACTTAATATTTCCATCTCTGGAGTCGAGGTGAACGTTTAGTTTCGCCATTGAACACGTAATATCTCCAGAATTCGGCGGAAAGTGGAGAGTGGAGTGTTTTAAATCATGGCTCTATCTGCCTTCCTTGTTACGTGCGATATCTCGCACGTAGGTATCCCTACAGCGTGAAGCAAAGAAATTATTATCAGTTTTAATTAAATAATATAAGTGGTATATACTATAACTATTACGGCGACCTTGCAACAACTTTGACTTTTCCATTTTTTTTCTAGATTTATGAAGCTTTTTCATTCGCGCCTTGAGGAAAACAGTTAATTTAACCAAACCATGGATAATCCAGTATTTATTAAACTTACTCGTACTTAAATTTGAAATCCGTGACTAAATGCAATTTACCAATCAGTCCTTGGAGATGGCTAAGGATATTTTGGGCGTCAGGAATCTTTCGATTGATAATAAACAATTGGGTTTTATGTTCGGATCGACTCATCGCTCGTCTCTTCTAATTGTGGGTTATCAAATGGCTGTACATCCCTGGCGCTGCAGTCGGCCAGTCACGTCGGGTTCGCTTACTCAGCGTGATACATGATCGGCAATTTACAAATTTAAACATAATTTACTATTGAAATGATCGTGGGGCCAGTCGTGATGCAGCGGTTTTAGGTTCGATTACCACTCGAGGAATATTTAATATTTTTGTTTCTTCGCTCTGATGCAAACCGTTGAGTTCCGCCATTCAGCATGCAATGACTTCAAAATTCCGCTGAAAATGGGGATCGGTGTGCGGGATACAGATTAACACAAAAAAAATGCAGAAATAAAGAATAATTACAGTTTTCTCCAACGGTACGTCTGAGGAAAATTGTTTTATGTATTACTTGGAGGTTTAAAGTATTATTATTGGTCGGGACGTGCTCTGAACACATTATAAATCAACTTAGATTGGAAATTTAAAAAAGAATGGACTTAATAATTTCATTGTCGATCTTAAATAACATATAATCACTGTTTGCGTTTCAAAAACGATATTCACGTGTAATTTTAGAACGAAATAAAAATTGTGCTTATTATTCTCGTGCTTACGTTTTAAAACTAGTGTTAAAATGTTAAAATTTGAAATATGGACACCAATTAAAAATCCTATCCAATTAAGTTAATTAATTAAACGTTTTATTATCTTTTAAAAAGGCAACAAAATTTATTAAGCGTATGAATTATTAAATTCTAAATCCACTGAATGCACAGAATAAAATAATTAGATTTTCTTTCACGTAAGTATATTTGTATCTTGTGCTATAATATACTCAGGATGTACAAAATTAAAAGGCCGAGTTGGAAAGTTAATAAGTTATTTAAATACGACGTTGTAGACGGTAGTTACGAAAGCTAATTATGGAAATCTTATTTACCTACCGTTTAAAAATAAGTTTCTATATATAAAGTATAAATACAGTTGGTACATTATACAATATATACATTTGTAAAGCTAATAACATTTCTAGTTTTCAATTTATTTCTGTTTATGACTGGGTTCTTTCTTATTTTTTAAATAAGGCAATGTTTCGAATCACTTCCTATTTTTTGATTTCCTAATTCGCATGCCTTTACCTATATTGGTAGATATCGACTTCTTTATTTTGAGAGATATTAAATTTGTGTTTTGTTCCCTTCCCATTAATCTGTACATTTAATCATTGCTTAATATTAATTGTAACACGGCAAGGTAAATGAAAGCTTATCATATAGCTATTTTCCAGTTTTATCTTTAAATCCTGATTACCATCTAGCACCAAAATATTCTATCAAATGAAATCCATCTCACTTTCATTTGATCCATTTTGGGCGGGTTGTACAAAATTATGTACCTAATCTGGAAAGTACTGGCGGCCATTTTTAATTTTAATTTTTTCATGGTGTTTTCTATTCTTAAATTTAAACCCTTTCATTTATCCATGCCATCTTGTTATGGCGGTCATTTTGGATTAATATTAGTACCGAATATATCTGAAATTACAGCTCAAACGGGAAGTGGGTGAGATTTAGCTTGCACGATTAGATAACAGACTGACGGACAGACATCCCGACAAGTGAAACTAAAGAAAAGTTTGTGAAATATAGCCAAATACTTTTTACAATCTTTTTCTCACCCAAAACCTGGTAACTAATATAGAACATTTATAAAGACTTTCATTTAATATTTGTAATATCAAGGCATGCATCCATAACCAAAAAAAAACATAACGTCCATAAACATCATACATTTCCATCCACCTCATACATTTTTGAGTTTCGCTTTCCCAGCAAAGGTCGAGGTGACCTCACAGCTCGAGCACTGGTGATGTGCCATTAGTTATGCGTCGGCGGCGAGTCTGTCTACACCGCTTCCTGTGCACCCCTCGCCCAACCCCTTAGTTGTAATTAACTGGCTCGTGAAATGCTAAATTAAGAGAAAATAAACAATTATCTTGTTTTGAGATTACGTAAAATGGTTAATTTTTAAACGTTTTTTTTTATGTGTGTTTATTTTTTTTTGTGACTTTATATAAAATTGTAGAGAATAGAAAAAAAAAGAAGAAAAAAAAAGTTTTTTTATTAATTATCTTAAAAAATATATTCATCAATAATAGTTATTTAATGTTTGGTTATTGATATCGACATGGGCTTTTATGTATATAGGAAAAGTAAATCTATACGAATTTCGGCACTTAAGGCCTCTTATCTTCTTTATACCTACTATGACTTACTCATAAAATTCCTTACTCATATATGTAAAAACTATTAGTTTTTTATTAATTTCAAAACAGAGTCGAGTTTTTAATGATTTCAAGTATATAGTCCTTACCTATTTACGGGCCAAGTCATTATATAAAAGGAAAAAAAAAGTCATGTTTGCTTTAGAGTCTAAGTCAAAGCATAAAATTTTTATTTTGAATATATAAATTCAAAATTAACAATCATTTTTTGCCATTGTGGTAGGTAAATGTCTCACCGTAAACGCGATGACTAGTTTCACATGCGCGGCGTTGAACTCTGCAACTGAATGTGCAATACTGACGAAAAGTAGAGAACGAAGTTTATATGTAAATTATTTCTGAAACAGAAAAAAAAATCTTATTTTAATAATAAGACTTCTAAAACATATCGATCCCGCCTCAAATAGTTCCAGATATTGGTATTGACGATAACCAGATGCTTACCGTCTATTAAGATAGGATTATTTTGAGAGCTGTCATCTAATACACTCCCGCACTGAGATAAAACGGTGAAAGTTAATATTTATTTCCTATTAACATATAGCGTTGTTTATCTTTCGAAAAGTTTATACTGGCATTATATTTTGGAGAGGCCCGTTGTGGCACAGACGCACAAAGTGGAATTGTAAACGCGACTTGTCGTGGGTTCGATCCGCACTCAAACAAATGAAATATTTATTTAAATTTATATTGTATTTTCATGTCTTCGCTCTGGTTTCGGGACAAAGCGCGGCGTTGGACTCCGCCGCCACGTCGAATTCGGCGAAAAGTGAAGAACGGAGTTTTTTAACACTATAGATACCATTTGCCTATGCTGATCTATGTTTTCGCCTATTATATTATGTTTTAGAAGAGGTAGTTTCAAATTCAATTTATTTTTACTTCGAAATTCTGTTGTCATTTTGTGCCGGTAAATAATATTCTCTGTGTGAAATTGAAAATTTCATTTATTTCGAGATTCCTTTTGAAATGTTTGATATATCGAAATATGAAAATCCCGAAACAAAGGCAGTTTCGCACACAATACGCACGCCACCCAGACCGGAACGCGCGTCGGCCGTCATTATGCAATGCAAATGTGTTTACCGACTATGTAAAATGAGTAGTAGGATATTAATATTCATGACAATTTATAGTAGAATGTTTTTTTTTATATTCACGCTGTCTCCCTCATGCAGCAATGTTGGCAGAAGGATCCTAGTGTGATCCTAGTGCCTGAAATGTACATTGCCTCGCCACCAGAGCGAAGAAATGAAAAAATATTAAATATTTAATTTCCTCAAGTGAAAATCGTACCCACGACCTGTCGCGGTTACAGTCACACGTCCGTGCCACTACGCCACTACTGATCTTATAAACCAAATTTTACTCACCTTATGTTATTTCTAAGAAAAATAAATAAATATAAGAATATATAAGACTTCGAACGTAAAAATTAAAAACGGAATAGTAATTACGTAAGCGATCTGCAGATTCATTCATCCGGAACGGTAAAGTTTATTATGGCTAGAAAAAATTAAGATCACAGCATCCCAAATAACTTTCGCCGACTAAACAAACTCTAAATTTAACGCCATCAATATAAACCAGTGCTCTAGGACGTGACCTCAGTCTCCTGCCTCGTCTTGAAATTACCCATCGACAGACAAGTAAACAACTTTGTAGCTGACTGTAAAGTTTTTTTTAGCTTCGCCGTATCTCGCGTATAGCAGGATAGGCAGAGGGAAACTGGGAACCTAGGCTTAGACTACGTTCCCATTAAAGAACTTCCGTTCGTCACCTCCCATTAAATTCTTGGATGTCAATGTCTTTTTATTCCCCTGCGGCAGATGACAATCAAAGCTTCAGTAAAGCAAATAAATTTGTCGCTATTTTTGTATCCTTTTTTTTAGTTTTTATAGCAAATATAATTGAAAATAAAGATTTTTGCAAATACCTCATTATTAGGATGTTCCTTTTAACTTCTACATAATATCCTTATATATAAAAATATTAGAAAAATACTTCCTTGAAAAATAAAACAATTAACTTAATTTATCTAACAATAAAGGTTAAAATTGCATTCGATTCATGGTATACTTACGGCGGCCGTCTGCCTCTGCACCCAGCAACAGGTGTCTTGAAGGACACGAGCCTCTGACGTGTTCCGTAAACCGACTAAACCCATATATAAACATATAGATAACCATATTTCTAATTACTGTATTGTATAAGCTTAGTATTATTAGTTTTTTTTAAGATTATTTAATCAGCTTCACGCTGCATCCCGCATATTACAGGGTAGGCAGAGGAAACTTAGTGGTAGGACACTCCGTTCCTCACTTTCCGCCGAATTTTTGGACGCGATTGAGTGGCGGAACTCAACACCGGGCTTTTACCTTGGTGCCAGAGCGAAGAAATTAAAAAATTAAGATATAATAATTCATTCCCTCAAGTTGGGATTGAAACCTGCGCCACTACGCGACGGCCTAAGATTATTTATTTATGCTAATCGTATTCAGGAAAAAAATTGTAAGAAAAAAATATTGTAAATCGTAATAAAAATTACAAGCTATTTTCGAGATTAAATTTAAACTAGTCAATTAAATTTTAATTACTCTTATGTATACATATGATGGCATTAGTTCCCATGAGGATGTTGACTCTATGACGTCGACATCGGTTTTTCTTACACGTGTATGGGGTACAACCTTTTACAGGTGCTTAAAAACTATTTTTTCTAAATATTTTTGGAACTTGTTTAAGTTTTTCACTAAGAATATGTCTCAATAACATGCATACAATATTTATCTTTAGCTTTTCGCTGTATCCTGCTCATAGCAGGGTAGGCAGAGGGAAGCTAGTGTTAAAACACTCCATTCCTAGGGAAGAAATGAGAATATAAATAGTATGTCGGTAGGTATAATTTATTATATGTAAATGTATATTATTATTATTTAATATATTAGTATTTAATAGTTTTTATTGCAAAAGCTACACGTGTCTGACGTAAGATCGTGAATGCGTGTTTTAAAACCGCCCGCTGGTTTATAGCTTCAGGTACTTAAATTTAAAAATACTTGCTCTTAACGGACTTACGCATTTTTATCTGCTTTTTTACATTTACATACATTAGCGACCCGCTCGCGGCTTCGCCCGCTTCAACTATATCATTATTAATTTACTATTCTGAATTATATTCGTTTTCTAATAATAATATATTTTTAAAAACAATATATATCTATAGCTATATTGAAAGTCAGAGCCTCAGCTATTTCGATAAAACAGTTATTTTTAGTATTAAAAAAATATCGTTCTCTTTGATCAATGAAATTACAAATCCATTCAACACGCCATGCCTCCAGAATTCGGCGGAAAGTGGGGAACGGAGTATCTTAACACACGGTTCCCTCTGCCTACCCTGTTGTGTGCGGGATACAGCGTGAAGCAGATTAAATAAGTGACATCACTTTTTTAGCAAATTTTAAGGGTAATTGTGAACCTTATATTGTACAATAAATTTAATATTTGTGTGAAATATGGCCCACGTACATGTAAATTCGAGATTTAAGTATATCTTATAACACCTCTTGTATTTCGTCTCAGGTTTCTGTGTTCTTGTGTATTGACTATAGTCTAATTTAATAGCGACACCATTCTCACACCTTCCTTAATATAAATTGTTTTTTTAGTTCTCGTTATGTGATACAAGCAAACGTTTCAGTAGTAGTTCTAAAGAAATATTTAAATGTCACTTGAATCTATGTATATAATCACTAGTGTGCCCGTGCGGGGCTACGCCCGCTTGAAATAGAAATATTAATAAAGAAATTGAAAACTAAAGATTTAGTCAATTCCGTAAAACAGGTGTATAAAATAACTGTTACGGTAATTAGCAAATTTGTCGAACTACTTTAAATTGACAATTGGGGAACGGAGTATCTTAACACTAGGTTCTCTCTGCCTACCCTGCTGTATGTAGAATACCTACATAAAACTGATTCCAAGGAACAACAATATTAATTACACTAACGTCTTCACTCTACTTTTTGAATAATCGAACCTATACGAGTATATTATAAGCATCTTATATTGAAGCTAAAATTTTGATCATATATGTAGGTAATTAATATGTAGCTTCTGTTTTATTTCATAATTGACGCTCGTGTAACTTTGTAATACTATAGCACTTGGAAAGCTTAAAAAAAACGAAGATAATCCAACCATGAAACTCGCGTGGTCTTGAAAAAATCGAGTGCCGGTCTGCTTATTGGGGTACCTACTGTACTTCGGTCGTTATTAATTAAATACTGGTGTAGGAAATTTATTAGGAAACTTTTATAATTTTAATTAAATCTACTAAATGTTACCCTATTACATTAAGGAAATGTTAATAAATAAACGATTATAAACCTCAAAAAGAAACGTGCTACAAGTTATATTAGTTATTTATATTAGTTAATATAAAACTTTTAATATTTTGCAAAGATTAAAATTAACGATTAAAGTAAATACTGACTGCAACAGTATTAAAAGTCAAGGTCGTCTCGCAGACGACGTAACATATTTTAATTTGCAATACTCTACATGCAGTTACTATATGTACTAAGAACTAACATTTATTTTTATTTTTTATTTATTTTTCTATGTTGGGAAACAAACAGCTTTTACAATATTTTAAACATAATACATAATATATATATTACATTTGCAAATAAAGTTTCCACACTTACATAAAACATGGAGAGAATATAAAAAAAAAAACTTTTTACATATATAAAAATTACATCCTTACATTACCAAAATGTAACGTAATTTTTTTTTTAATTAAAATGTTATTATTTCATAATATAAATAGTGGTGAAACGTAACGCGACGGTTGTGGGTTCGATTCCCAATCAACGCCTCCAGAATTCGATAGAAAGTGGGGAACGGAGTATCTTAACACTAGGTGCCCTCTGCCTACTCAGCATGTAAATACAGCGTGAAGATAAAATTTTCATATTTTATTACGTGATAGACAAACATACATAACCGCGTATGTATATATAAAAATAAATATATATAGGCGTACCCACCTGCACAAATGGTGCACAGCGAGTGGCAGCCAACAAGAAACATCAGGTGCGGTCAAGGTCGACTCGCCGGCGTGCCGTCCCACCACGGCGCGTCCTTCGATTTTGATACCCTGCACTTTTTGCAGGGAGAAAGTTTTAAACGCCTTCACTGATTTTTTTCTTCTTGCATTTAGCCGCAGACGGGAAAAAGCGTATGAGAATGTTGATATTTTTTGCCCATACCCTTTTTGTAGTGATGTTTTGGGTTAAGCGCAGTTTTAAGGCGTTTTGCAAGTTTTAATTTAATTTAGCGTTCAAATTTCATTTATTATTCATTATAATTGAAACAAGAGTGTGTTAGGCAAGTGTGGGTTTGATTCCCACTTGAGAAAATACAATATTATTATAATTATATAACAATTTTACCCAATTCGCTTTAATTCGTCACGATGACGTATATATACAATACAAGTAAATACATAGTGAAATAAATTTAAATTCTAACTACAATTTTCTCATCTATATATATAAAATCGAAAGGTCACTCACTTATCACGAAATCTCAGAAACTACATGTGCTAGGAATTTCAAATTTTGCATAGGAGTTACTTATAGGACGTAGGT
>JAKRZM010000180.1:240556-255637 GCA_036379175.1 Heliconius cydno galanthus | reverse complement strand
CATAGTTATTTTAATTATAGAAAATAAAATAATCTTGATTTTCTTAAGTAACTGAGTAAACGCCATTGAGTTTCGCCATTCAACACGTAATATCTCCAGAATTAAACGGAAAATGAGGAACGGAGAATTAAAAAAACTTACAGATAAGGAAATAAATTTAGAATTGTTTATTTCAATACAAATTGTAACAGATATTTAACCACCGAATCATTAGAAACTACTCTCCTTCCTACATTCTCCACCATAAAAATTAATATATTTCTCGTTCTTATACAACTAAGCCAATTAATTTTAGAATTAATAAGATAAAAACTTTTATGGCGACTCTATAGCTGACACCTAATAAAAATGCATCCATTTAAATTAATATTAGCACTTTAGACTGAAGTCGGTAGATTTGAGTCAGAACAAAGATTTCTGACTTACGATACCGTACGGTTTTTTTTACAAGGTCGTCTAGGTCGAAACGGTAATTGTCGAATATTGAGGTAAGTCATTTTAAAGTGATATTTTTTACCTATAATTTACTTACTTCCATTAACTTGAGGTTGGCGTGGTGCGAGTGCACGAGCGTGCGAATGTAAACGCGACGGTTGTGAGTTCGATTCTAATTCGGAGGAATGTTAATTTTAATATTTTCGATATCTCGCTCTGGTAATTAAAATATTAAATGTTTCTTTTCGTTGCACGCATCACTTTAAGAATTCGGCGGAATGTGGATAATGTAGTGTCTAAACACTGAGTTCCCAGGTACAATCTGCAAAAAATTAAAAAAAAGTAGAACAAAAAAAAGTGTAGTATTTAAGTTTGCGAATTTTAATATATGAGTCCAAACTAACCGTTAATCCGACTTATAAATAGTTAATTCAGTAATTATATATGCAAAACTGCTAATAGAAGATTTTTGAATCTTTTAATATAGATTTTATGAGTACCTAATCCTAAAAAAGTTAAAAATATGGAAGAAATTGTGTAGATTATATTATCTAAATATTTTCTAAAATAAGATGTCAAAAAACACAGGCATTAAACGTATTGATAAAATTAGATATTTCTTATAATATATATTTTTTTTCATTGAAAAACAACTGTCCCAATTTTTTTGCTGGTCACGTCATTAGTAATTAATTCTCAGTACTTATGCAACTTTTTTGCCTCAGCATAATCATTACAAGCGAATATTTTGATTATGATATATTTACTGTGTTTAAACTATTTTTGTCTGAGATTTTTTTCTAACTCGACTTCCATTCACCCTTCAATTCCCCAAAGACAAGGTTTTCAACAGATTTTGTATACTTTATGTTTAAATTCAATACAGTAATACTTCTTGATGACAATGAGAGATCGCTCATTTAGTGATAAGACCGCATTTTGTGCTGTTTTATATGCACATGTGTGGAATAGATGGTTCCATCTAAAAATCTAACATTTAAATCAGCTTCACGCTGTATCCCGTAGTGTTAAAACACTCCGTTCCCAGCTTTCCTTTGTTGAGTAGTGGAACTCAACGCGGCTCTTTACCTCGACACTAGAGCAAAGAAATGAAAATATAAATAACTAACATTTAGATATTCATATATGTAAAGGTTCTGTATTTCACTCAGAAAGATTTTTTTTCACAAATATATTATTTTTTTTATATTTTTCGTTTAGTTAGACTAGTATTTCGCTGTCGTTCTGACGAAGCCATAATATATATTTCCACGATCTCCCAGTTCGCAGAACGCAACAATGCATATTACAGTTGTCTCGATCCATTCTATGATATGCATTACATCATTGTCTATAAGAGAAGAATAATATTTATTTATATGCGGTCACTACAGCGCGGTCTCGCATTCGAGAGGTAAGGAGAAAGTAGTGTTTTTTCACTAGTTTCTCTATGTCCAAATTGCTATGTGGGATGAAACTCAAAACTGGAAAAAAAGTTACACCGAACTTCTATAACCTCATATAATATTTAAACTTTTAATATTCATTTGTTTAAAGTTTTTCAAGCTCTTGCAAATCTTGAAATAATGTCGATATGCGTGAATACATACGTGTTTTATATTATACCATTTGTAAGATTTGAAATATTTAGATTTAAATATTTCATTTCTCCAAGTGGGAATCGAACCCACAACCTGTCGCGTAAAACTAAAAGCCACACTTTGTGCCCCTTGGCCACGACTGGCCATAGAGGCTTATGGCATAAACATTGATCACACATCATCGAACCGAAATCCTCCAGAACTCCTTAGGGCACAGCACTTAATCTATTGAATAAAATTAAAATTAATATATACCTATTGAAACGTAATATTTACAAGTAATAAAACGCAATAGCCGCGAGTGCTCTTAATTATGGTCTCTATAATAGATAGAATCATTTAGTTAATGTCGAGTCTATAATAGTCTATAATATAATAAATGAGACTGAAGTTATCGTAGCCGAATACTTTTGCTTCCAGTCGTGGTATTTATATGAAAATTATATGGGCAGGTACTATGGGTTCTGAGTATTCGAGCTGTTCAGTATTTAAATAAAATAAATAAAATATGTCAAAAAGTGTATATTTATATTATTATTTATGTCATTATTTAATTAACAGGGTATAACGCGACGGTTCTGGGTTCGATCCCCAGTCGAGGAAGTGAAATATTTATTTACGTTTAAATTTCCAAGTCTTCGCTCTTGTGTCGAGGCAAAACGCAACGTTGAGTTCTGCTACTCAACACGCAATGGCTCCAGAATTCGGCCAAAAGTGGAGAACGGAGTTTCTTAACACCAGGTTCTCTCTGCCTACCCTGTTTTTTTCAAATAATCGAACATACGAGAAAAGAAAACAAAAACAACAAACAACCCCAGTAGCGGAGAAACATCAGCAAATCCTCATATAAAATATAAATTGGCCTAAAGATTTTTATCATCAATTAAAATTGTGTATAACTCATGCTACCTCTAATATTTGGCGTCGAGATAGCACATTATAGTACCTATATAATTACAGAGACCATAAATAACTGAAATAACACGTTTTTTCTTTTTACGGGTGCCCGGTCTATTTGTTCCTTGTCGATGGTTATCACTTATATATAATAGTTGGTTTCAGTCGCAAAGAATTATTGCAAATAATTATATTGTTTATTTAAGTTTGTCATTTTTTAAAATAGGAGGGATATTTTTTTTTTCAATTATAAGTCAATATATATATTTTTTTAATTAAATTACTAGTGGTACTTTAAGGTGTCATAGGGTGATTTAGGGTTCATATCGGAAGAATAATATACTTAGATTTATAAAAGATGTAGGCGTTACCTGGATCTGGTTTCCATAGGACGAACGTACAGTGTCGGCTTTCGCTGCCTTCTTTGAATAGACAAGAAATACAAAGTTATCATCATGTTTCCTCTGCCTACTTCGTATAGAGCGATAAAATTAAAAAAAGTAATATATACTATAGGCTCTTTTTTAGCATAGTAGGGTAGGCAGAAGTAACCTAGGAAACTAGTATTAAGTTTCCGTTCACCGTTCCTCATTAAGACGTTTCCGTTCCCCACTTTCCGCCGAATCCTGGAGACATTATATGTTGAGTGCCATAACGCATCCGCTTTGTCTCGTTACCAGAGCGCGGATATGAAAATATTAAATATTTCATTTCCTCGAATGGGAATCGAATACACGTCCTGTCGCTTTAACAGTCACACGCTTGTACTGGGCCATGACTGGCCCTCTCCACCTACAGGTACAGAATATTCTCGTAAAGCACGATCAACAAGTCTTGGCCGCCCTGAACGTATGCGCAAATCTGTGCAGCTGTCTATAACTAACTTCAGGGCGGCCACAACTCGTTGACCTTACTGTAACTGAGCATAGCATAGCTTTCAAAATTATGAAGGCTTTGACAGCACTGACAACTTAGATAGTAAACATTGAACAATTTTGAACTGTTTGTCACTTGTCTAGACGTGATGACTTGGCCTTACCCTTACATGGCCTTCGTCGCTTCCTGTACTTAACTCTTTAAGATAATAACAGCTAAAAATATTAATAAATATATATTATTAAGGTGGCCGTCGTAGCGCAGGGGCGCAAGGGTGGACCGTAACGCGACGGTTGTGAGTTCGATCCCCACTCGAGGGAATGAATGACAATTTATTAATACTTTAATTTTTTCGCTCTGCCAACAAGGCAAAAGCACGGCGTTGAATTCCGCCACTCAAAAATTTTATTTGATTTTTATTAATTAATATAAAGCACTTAGAAAATAATAATTATATATATTATTACAATATTTTACTTGTAGCTTAATTTGTAAGTAGTGTGACATGCCCTAGTGCACTCAACAGTAGTTGTCGAGTCGAATCCAAGTGATTGCGTACATTTAAAATATTTATGTTTCTATTGTCTGGTCAGGCAAGGAGTGACGTTAGGTTTTTGTTGTTTAAACGGAAACTGCAATTTTTTTTATTTTTTATTTTTGCAACAACAAATTCCGAGACATACCTACGTAAAAACAAGGTAAAACTATGTAAAAATTAGTATTTGATTTTATTTTATTTCAATGACTTTTATATAAATAATTATAATATCTCTTGCATGCTTACTCGGCTGGCAATGAAAAAAAATTTAATTAAATCAACTTCACGCTCACACACAGCAGGATAGGCAGAGGGAACCTAGTGTCAAGACACTCCGTTCTCCACTTCGCACTGAATTCTAGAAACATTGCGTTTTGCCGCGGAACTCAACACCGCGCCCCAACACCAGAGTTTCCTCGAGTGGGTATTAAGAATCCACAACCAGTCGCATTTACTGACACACTTTGTGCCCCTGCGCCACGACTGGCTTCAAATTAAATAAACATATATATATATATATATATAGAAAACAAACTTCAAATTAATTATATTTGTATATGTAATAGTTAGTCACCCGTCTAGACGTGATGATATAATGTCTGCTGCATACCAGCGCCACCGCCATACCTGAACTCAGTAATCACTGAATTACTGACTTACACAGATATTAGATAAGGTAGACAGACAGACGTTTCAAACGATTGTTAACCTCGACAAAAACATTGCTAAATTGTTGGTTTTTTATATATAGATACCTATGCCTTATTGTTTTTGCTATGTTGAGAGATTGCGTTTTTTTAAGCTTTCCTTTTTTTTGTAGGCAGAGGGAGCCTAGTGTAAAGGGTTCTCATTTTCCGCCAAATTCTGGGGGCGTTGCGTGATTAGCGGTACTCAACGCCGCGACACCAGAGAGAAGAAATAAAAATATTAAATATTTCATTTTCTCGAATGGGAATCGAACTCACACCCTGTCGCGCTTACAGTCACATGCTTCTGCCCCTGTGACCCGGCTGGCGTCAGAGATAACATAGTGATAAAATTCCTCTCTTCTCTTTAAAGGCAATGAAATCTAAAAATTTTATGTTGGCATCCGAAACCTTCAAATATATTAAAAAATATATACTGATAGTATTTTTATTTTTTTATTCCAATATGGAATGTCAGCCCAGACATTTTGCCTAGACTTTGTCTCTACAGTGCAAACGGCACCAAACTTGAAAATAAAAAAAAATACAGTCGAATTGATAACCTCCTTTTCTTACAGAAGTCGGTTAAAAATAAGGTATTTTTTAAATTAAATCGATATTTTTCTAGTATAGCTGTAAATCGCGATATATTTAAAACTTTGGTTGTAGTCAGCACAGACGGACTGCACGATTACGTAGTGAAGCTAATTTGCAGGAATTAGTATGTGCCAACGGAAATCACTCCGCTGATTTACGACCGCGCCCACGGGCTGGGGCATTCATCAAATGAGATATCAATCTATTAATTTGCAATGATTTTAAACTACTAACATATTCTATATATATATATATATATATATATATATACTAAGTTGGTGAAAAAAAAATTGTTATATTAATAATAAATAATTTAAAAAAAATCATTAAATCTGCTTCACGCTGTATGCCACACGAAGCAGGGTAGACAGATGGAATTTAGTGTTAAGGCACTCCGTTCCCTACTTTCCAACGAAATCTGGAGGCATTACGTGAAGAAATGAAAATACAAATAAATATTTCAATTTCCTCGAGTGAGGATCGAACCCACAACCAGTGGTTTTACAGTATCACTTTAAGCCCCTGCGCCACGACTGGCCTCAAATTCTATTAAGATTTTATATATATTAAATTGGTGAGAAAAAAATGTATTATTAATACAATTTTATTATTACTGCGAATGTTACAAAGACTCGTAAAAGTTTATGTTCATTTTGTCGTGACAATATCGACAGAATAATATTAATTTAAAAAATATAATCGGACTAAAAGAGCAGCTAAATGTTTGACTATTTAAATTTAATTTCCTTATTTCGATAATTCTATTATAGGCCGGCGACGATTGCAGATTCGATTTCCTATCGCGAGAATTAATTATTTTCATTTGTTTGCTATGGTAACAAGAGAAAGCGAGACGTTCAGTTCCGCCGATCATCATACAATGTCTCATATATTAGACAAAAAGTGGAGAGGAGAGTGTCCTAACACTAGTTTCCCTCTGTCTGCCTGTTATATGCGTGATACAGTATGTAGCTAAACAAATAGATTTTTAATTAAATATTTAAAACATTATTTTCTTATTTACAAATAATTCAACGATTAATCAAACTTTCAAACATGACAAAAATTACATAACTTTATCTGACGTAAATACGTCATACTTTTTTTTACTTAATGCTGTATCTTCACCCACACAGCAGGGTAGGCAGAAGGAACCTAGTGTTAAGATTTCTGGAGGCATTGCGTGTTGAGTGGGAGAACTCAACGCCACGCTTTGCCTGGACACCAGAGATTTCCTCGAGTGGGGATCGAACTCACAACCAGTTCCACGTAACTTCTAGTTATAGCAAATATAGTATACAACGGTAAATCGACATTGTTCTCAAGCTATACTGTACACAGGAATATCTTTGGCCGCGAGGTAAACAAGTGCTGTAAAGTTGTTGAATCGACTGAATTCCTGGCATCGCACGCCCGCACGCGTATTTGAACCATTTAAGTCTTGTCTTGGTATTTGTTAATGGTCAGTATTGGGAAGTAAAAGGTGGTATTTTTTGTCATAATATGTAGTGTAATTTTTTTTAAAAAAAATCAACTTCCCGCTGTATCCCGCGTAAAGTAGGGTAGGTAGAGGGATCCTAGTGGTAAGTCACTCTGTCACACAACTCTAGACTCTCTCTCCCTGCTACATGCGAGATACGGCGTTAAGCTAAAAAGCTGGAAAGAATGTTCTCTATAAAGACAAATATCTATGTGAACGTTGTTCCTGCACAAATATAACTTAAAAGACATGTCTGATAGGACGCAGAAAAAATTTATAAAACTTCGACCTTGTCTTACAAATATATAAAAGTACATATATGCTTATAATGTTTTTATTTTATTTATTTTATTTCTCTTTATTTATTAAATATAAAATAATTATTAAGATTTATGACATTTTACTATTTCATATAAATATCTAAATCGATATCGATCAAAGTACTGGATGATTCAAGCTTAGAAATTCTATTGCCACATAAATACATTATATACGTATTCGGCTAATATTTTTTCAAGATCATCGAAACATTTGGCGGAATGTGGAGAGCGGAGTGCCTTCCTCATCCCTCAGCCGAGATGTAATAATCGTTGCCTTTGCAAACCAAAACAAGTGTATAATAAAGTTTTCTTCATTCTATAAACTAACTGGTGAGACAAATTTAAATTTTTGTCCATAATTCAACTTTCAATAACATTAGTTAAAAGGTATGGCAAGGCAAATAACTTTGCTTATCCGCCTGAATTAATTAATACTACATTTATCCCACAATAAGTTTAGATATGCGTTATCGAGCACTTTAGATACGCGTCAACGATTCAACGATTTAGATAGAGGGAACCTAGTGTTAAGATGCTGAACTTCCCACTTACCGCCGAATTCTGAAGGCATTGCGTGTTGAATGGCGGGACTCAACGCCGCGCTTGTTGTCCTGGTCCCCGAGCGAAGAAATGAAGTGAAAATCGAACCCAAATCCACTGCGTTACATTATTTTATATTAAAATATAAAATATTGATATTAGAACGAGGTTTTCTATGTACAAAAAGTTGGAATGTTTTCCTAATTTATTAAGATAAATATATTATATATGCACAGACACAAATAAACGAAGAGCTAAAGGCATGTCTGTGTAAACATTCGGCAGGTTGGCTAGAGCGGCCCAGACACAGACGGCCGCCTTAGCACATGTTATTGGTGATTTTGATTGCATTATTATCGTTGTTATATTTTATGAAATTCAACAATTTATGTTCTTAACTTTTTTGCCTTACTTTTTTATTTAAAAAAACGCATTCAAAATGACAATGTGACCATAATATACTAAATCTTTAGTAATAAATAGTTACATATAGCGGGATAGACAGAGGGAGACATAGTGTTAATACACTCGGTTCCCTTCTTTTGTCGAGTTCTGGAGGCATTGCATTTTGAGTGGCGAAAGTCAACGCCATGCTTGACCTTGTTTCTAGAGTGAACAAAATGAAAATAATAAATAATTAATTACCTCGAATGGTAATCGAACCCATAACCTGTTGCGTTTATAGACTATATAAACTCAATTACTATTAACGTTAAAATTATATTAAGCTATGAAATATATATTTTTTCTAATTGTTTTTAATAATATAAATAAGATAATAAAATAAGATAACTTTGCTTTAATGAGAAAAATGCAACTAAAATTATTACTTTTATATAACGAGTTCTAGTTTTCTAGTATAGAATTCTAGAGTTCTAGTTTGTAGTATATAGTTTATTTATTTTACTAATGTGCTATAGAGTTTAACGGCTTATAATGGTGTGGACTCCTACGCGGCTCTCGCCGTATGCGTGTTTAGAATGCATATAGATATTCTATTTTAGATCTCGCTTCCGAATACTGCAAATTCATTTCTTTGCTTAATTATTATCAAAAACTTATATATTCAAAATGTAGGCCGCCTTTTTCTAGTCATAATGGAACAATAATTATTTATTTTTGCTATGTACTAAAGTAATTATTATAATTCTTAATAATAAATGTATTTCTTAAAATAAACCGAATATAAGAAAAAACCGGTCAAGAGTGAGTGGGACTCGCCCACCGGTTCAGTAGCAATTTCAGGATTACATCTCAACGGGGAGTACAACTTATAATTGTTGACAAATTAAATTTGCGGGCGTATGCATTAATGTGGTATGAAATGAAGTACAAATTTGAGTTTGTAATTACTTTTTTCTATGAAATGTTTATAAATTTTTACTATTTATTTGTATTGTATGGTATTGTACTATTTATTTGTATTGTATGGTATTGTACTATTTATTTGTATTGTATTGTACTATTTATTTGTATTGTATTGTACTATTTATTTGTATTGTAAGTTATCACATTTCTTTTTTGAAAAAAAAAAAGAACATTCATTTTTCATTAAAAAAAACACTTACACTTACACGTACACAGCCTTAACGTGTTTAGGGTTATCCAAAGTCGACCTCGCTTTTACCTATGGAATGGGATCTGCAGTTTTTTTTATAAAATATATGACTTAACGGGTAATTAATATCCGTTTTTTGATATCCAAGTGATAAATTGAGACATCCATCGGTTCGCCGTTGATGCAATCCCTTATGCATTCCACAGACTTCCAACTTTTGTTATATTATTTGTAATTTAGATAAAAAATGACATTTACGTGAATGAGGACGCGACGATCACGAACTCGCGTTTTTTGTACCAATTTAATTTGACAATAACAAATGATACGCTCATCGACATTTTGTTTTATTTAAATGCAATTTGAATCCGTCAGTATTGTGCGGATTGTCTATATATAAAAAAACAAAAAAAACTGTCTGCACGTTTGAATGTCAAGTTTTCGAATTATCCGATTTCAGTCTAAAAAGTGCATACACGTATAATATTAATATTTACATTAAATACATGTAAATTGATCTTCTGAAATGAATTGAAGATGTCGAGTTTTTTTACCTACCTACCTACGTCTTACTCTCTATATAAAAAATACATATTCTCGGGTAGGTAGGTAGGTAAAAACATATATTCAATTTTGTAATTATTAAATAAATACAAATAACATAAACTGAATTATGAAATATGATATTAGGTGTGTTATAAAGACTAAATGGCTCATGATAATTTAATTCATTTTTTTCTTATAATATATGTGCCATAACTGTATTACCTTACTTATTTTGCCAAAATCAGAAATCTTATAACATCAAATAAAAAAAGAACTTTGACTAGGTGCGTAATGAAAAATAAATTTCTTCTCGAAAAAACCGAAAAGTAATATCTTTAAGGCTACCTAAAGCAAAACTATTCCAAAATGTATAATATCACAGATTTTCTAAGAATTTGGCATCCCAAATATCTGAATATACTTTCTTCCTATAAAAGCTTTTGAAATCCGATATATTTTACCTTTACCCACTTGAAAGAGGAAAATATTATTATAATAAATGGACGATTTCGGGGAATACCGTTCGCTAAAATACCACCAGCTAGTCGCTATAGTCATTTGGCAGTTTAACGGAGCTTCTACGAAAAATTACGTCACTGGATTACAATTTCATTCAACGTCGTTTCGTATATATTTAAAGATAGTAGCATATCCGCGTACTGTAGTAATATAATGCTATATTTTATGTTTTAAACTGATGGGAGCACCAAAGTGGTTGATTTACTAGCAAATATGTTAATATTTGCTATTGTGTCTAAAGCTTTAGTGACTGAGTAGGGTAGGCAGAGAGTAAAACGAAGATATGAAAATATTCAATATTTGCTAGAGTGGAAATCGAACCCACAAAACTTACAATCGGCCTTTACAGTCACGTTTGTGCCCGAGGCGCCACGACTGGCCTCAAAGCATTACGTGCCGTTGAATATTTATTTGTTTCGGAAATCCGGGCAAGCGTTTCGCAGCCATAAAAGTATATACAAGTCAGACACTAGAGCGAAGAAATGAAAATATACATTTAAATTAATATTTCCTCGATTGGGGATCGAACCCACTACCAGTCACGTATACAATCTGGACTGGTCTCTTATGTTACAGTGATCTATCTATCTAGTCTACATATGAGTAATTCGTAAGTGTATCACATAGTGAATTATATTATTGTTTACAAATTTCAAGGAAACGTGTGGGAAGAATTCTCACATTTCTTGATGGTTTTTGTGGATATTTCTTTTATAATATATTTAAAATGCTTGACGCACTACTTTGATTTAGTTATGTCATTTGTTTTTTCTGTATATATTTAAAACTATGAACTCTATGTTATTTTTAAATCCAACTAAAATATTAAAATTGTAAGATTATTATTATGAATTATTTTTGCAATTTATTTTGAATGTTTTTTTGTATATTAATAAAGCTCCGAAAATTTCATCCACTTGAGGCGACGGCTGCGACTTGTGACTATAAACGCGAAGGTTTTGGGTTCGATTCACTCTTGGGGGAATAAAATATTAAATATTTTCATTTCCTCACTCTGGTAGCGAGGCAAAACGCGGCGTTGAATTCCGTCACCTAACACGCAATGCCATTAAATTACAGCAGAAAATAGACAAGTTAATGTTAATGAAGAACAAACGTATTAACACCAAGTTCCCTCATTTTACCTAAAGGTTAGATACGCTGTGAAGTTGAAGAATCAAAGGAGTTTTTGTCACGTTAGCTTCATAAAAATAGTAAACAAGTTGACTTTAGAATTTCCACAAAAAATATAAATTTAACATTTTATTAGCCTACTCCGCCAGCTCGAAATAGTTACAGACAAGTTCAAGTGCAGTTCTGTTAACTATAATGCACTTATAGTGCATATTTTTTTAGTGAATTTTTAATTTCACTTTTTTTCATTTTAATAGATAAGTTTTTTACATAATTAAATTATAATCTCAAGGACCCTCACAGCAGTATGTACACCAGATGTGAGCGTCAGTCTTCATGAGACCAATTAAGCTTCCATTTTGTAGATACAATATTAGACCTTATTTGTTTTACACACACTATTTACTTTTTCTATAATTAGAACACATGTACTGTTGATTGAATTTGGTCTCGCCGTCTTAGAAATGAAACCACAACCAGAACGAAGAAATTAAAATGATTCATTACTCCGAGTGAGAATCGAATCCACAACTATCAAGATCTCTATATTTCCAAAACCTCACCGAAGCAAAATCTTCAAGAATAAATTATAAACACTTAATTTATAAGTAATAACTTGTAAATTTAATTATTTTAATCAAAATATAATTAAGAACATCTGCACCCGTACGAACAATATCAAATGTCAATGTAGAGTTGTCTGGGAGCTGAATTTACACCTTCACATCAATTCCTGTTTAGGACAGGTCTTAAGGTCAATAGGTTAAAAGAATAGCTAGCTGCCTTTTTATATCAGCTTTATCCCGCACACAGCAGGGTAGGCAGAGGGAGCTAGTGTATGAACACTCCGTTCTCCATTTTCCGCTGAATTCTCTCAGCACCGCGCTTTGCCTGGCTTACATAATATACTGATTGAAATCTATTTGGTTTCATTTTTGAGTGGGTGGTGGGTGACAATTTTTATATGTATAGATTTAATCGTCGTCTGCAATCTATGACCGACTACGTCTTTTTATTTCAACTTCACGCTGTATCACGCAGAGACACTCTGTCCCCCATTTCCCGCTGAATTCTTAAGGCATTGCGTGTTGAGTCCACCAACTACGTCAATCGTCAAATATTTAATCGTAATCGTAAAAAACCCATGCGGGAATATAACAATAGAATCTTTCTCATAATTATTTAACACAATGCACTCATAAATATCATTTCATCTTTTAACTAACTTGTTAAAATAACTGAACGGCAAGCTTTTCAAATTGAATTGTTTAATACTTAAGGTGTACTTGTTATAAAAAAAAAGATAGAGAATTTTAATTAGAAGTAAATAGCTTTCCAGCTGGTGTGCCAGGTATTTTATACTTTTACATTTTTATTACCTCAAATTATAAGAATTCTGCTAAACAAGCAGATTTTTAATTAGCTTTAGCATTAAAAGAAATGGGCACAAGATACTCTATTATTAATTTTTTTCTTCTTCCGCCCGAGATCGAGATATTGCAAATTGACTATCGTAACTTAACGCCGCACTCCAAATTCAATTATAGCTACAAAAGCTTTTAATAGGGTCAAAAGTAACATAGATGCTCTGTGTGCTGAGAGTCTCGACTTGAGGGTCGAGCAGTTGCATTCACAATGTAAACTTCAATTCCTTTGAGGTAGGAATGCCGACGTTATAAAAGGAGAATATGGGAGGTAAATAATAGTACTTACATTAATATAATTAATGTATTTTAGTGTCTTTTTGCGCCAGTAAAACATATAAAAAAATTGCTTGTATGTAAATTTTAAATTTCTTATAAACACAATTTTTTAATAGATATTTTAAGAATGATTTTGCAACTATAACGTCGTTATAATGTATTAAGATAGATTCCTCATATAAGCTCTCTTCCACTACCGAAATATGAAAAAAAATCAGCTTCATGCTGCATCTCGTATACAGCAAGGTAGGCAGAGGGAACCTAGCGTTAAAACACTCCGTTACCCACTTTCTGCCGAATTCTGGATATGAATTTAGAGTATTTATTTTCAAATAAAAAAAATATAATTAAACTTTAGAGATATTAATATTTTATTAATATTTTCTATTTTCTATTTAAACAGTAACAATACAAACACAACTAATGACTTAGGTAAATGAAATCTTGCAACTTACAAGTAAACACCATGTTTTTTTGGCGTCGCGTCGCCGATGAGGCCCGGGGCTCCGCAGGAACCATACAAGCCTATAATCAAGGCGGACTCTTCCAGCCATTACCGATAATAATTACTTATGCCACTGTGCGTTCTTAAAATCATTAGTTTCGAAACTGACGACGAAATCTGGATATTTTTTAGAATGTTAAATATATTTATTGTATTATTTTTACGTGACATTGGTTTTATACTGTATATGTATGTCAGACTTTAATTAAATTATTTTAGTTTTTATTATTATTAAATGTTTAAATATTAATATTTTTTAAAATAAATATTAATATATATTTTATTAATGAACTATAAATTCAAATAGGTCATGGCTTGACTCTACTCTAATTTATATCGCAAAGAAAAATCGAAACTATTCAGAAGTATAACTAAATTCAGATAAGTTTAATATACTATATTAATAAATAAATAATAAGAAAGGACGCTTATAACTAACAAGAATTAAATTTTTCACTTTCATATTGTACTCTAAACTACTACATAAGCTATAAATTAATAGTACTTATGTTATTTTCAGTTAATATGTAATTTTTATCAAATCAACACAACCTTAACCTTACATAAACACTGTTGCTAACAACTTCTTACACAAGCGGTTCCGTGATTTTTTTGTTTGTGCCTTCTAATAAGCGCCCTTGAAAAGACTTCAACGCTTAACTAACGTTAAGTTCATTGATCCAACGTTTGGACTTAAAGATTGCTCATTGCGATTAATTTGACGTAAATCTTGAAGATTAAGTTATTTTCTTTTCTATTCATTATGTAAATATAATTAACAATATTTTTTATGTTTATTTTTTTTCTATTTAAGACACGCGAATGTGTTTAAATACGTGCTTAAATATGACAAGACGACACTTCATAGAGCATCTTATATAGAGCATTTTTTTATAAATTTAATAAAGATATTATTTTCTGTTTAAATAATTAGAGTTACAATGCACTAAAACTTAGCCTAACTTAGGTTAATGAAATCTCACTACTTCCAACTATAAGTAACTAGCGGCCCGCTCGCGGCTTCGCCTGCGTGAACTACGTTATTATTAATTTCTGTCTCCACAAGCGACGTCCATGCAAAATTTGAGACTCCTAGCATTTGCAGTAACGAAGTTTCATACAAACTTTCAACCCCAAAAACAACCC
>JAKRZM010000180.1:104451-240378 GCA_036379175.1 Heliconius cydno galanthus | reverse complement strand
ACCGGTAGAGCGGCTACCGGTACGAACGGTAAGTCCACGTTGTTTCTGTTGGTGAGTCCGTATTATTTATTTTTTTAATTCGTTTATTTCTCTAGTTAAAGCTAATTTAACTCGTACTAATTAACTTGTTTTAAATTGTCACTGGGACTTGGCAAGCGAACGTCTTGCAGCGTTTCGCGCCAATTGTTTGTGCTACGATTTATTTCACTAAGTTTTTGTATAAACAACTTTTCGTTTCGTCAGTGTTTCGTGAAACGGTGTGCGTAATTAATAACTTTTATTTGTTTTTGTAAAGAAACTATCGCGTAATTTACGTTAAAAACATTTATATTTTATGTTTTAAGAAATATATAAGTGATAAAGTATGTAACAGTTTTAAAATTATAAATAAAATAACCTCATTGACGGCTCATTCATTTTGTTTTGATAGCGACCGGAAGGCGGCGTGGTGGATACGCTAACGTTACTATAGCCAGTCAACAACCTGTGTGTTTGTGAGATTTGCGATTAACATAAGACTCTATTTCTTATTTTAATAAATAAATCTATAATTATATGTATAAAAATATATATATTTATATCTGGATATATTGGTTAAATTTGTTGTTGAAATATTTAAAAGTTATTTTATTAATCGATTTTTTTTAAACACTAAAGTCATATGTGATTTTATTAGCTCAATCGCTTAGCAATAACTAACGAACAGATACATTTTTAATACAAAAAGTTATAAATAATAAAATAAAATTAATTATAAGATTGCTTTTTTTTAATTGCAATTCGTTTGTAGTTTTTTATTTATTTAACTCTTAAAAAAACTTTATTTAACTTGTCATATAACAAAAGTTTTTAATTAATAAACATTATAATGGAAATATTGAAATATTCAAAATAGTAGGGGTCAATTAGATAGTCTTCATACGTATACGATAATATTATTTGAATTTAAAATACGTGACAATGTAGTTTGAAGTACAAATGTAGTTCTTGGAAAATATCTGAGTAAACAAAATTACTGTTCTTGTACAAACATAAGAATAAAGAAAATATTGACTTCCAAAATAAAAAAATCTAAATCCAAATAAGTTAGTAATGTCAGTCTTACGGAGAAGCATTATACTGACAAATTCTAACCAAAAAACTAACGTTGCGCTTTTAAAATATAATATACTAAAATGTTCTTTTATAAGATTATTGGGAAAACCTTAAAATGTTTTAATAATGATCATTATATTAATTAATAAACTAGACTAATTAATTGTATAAATATTTATTTACAGAATATTTAATTTAATCATTTAATCCCCAAATATGCAGGAATATTTAAATCTATATAATAAATTGACATAGATAAATGTCTAATGCAAAAGGTCTATTAATATTATATATTTATCTCGTTGGCCATTACTGGACATTAAATAAGATCAGATTAAATTTACCTTTCGAGTGCTTAACAATTTGCAAAACTAGTTAAATTCTTGGCCAAGATTTATTTCCTAGCGACAATACTTCAAACGCCAATGCTATTTAGCCTTGTTACCCAATACAGAAATCAATTATTGGATAATTTAAATAATTTATCTATATATAAATGTAAGTAAATCAATAAGGATAGAACGGATGTCAACGATATTAACAGCCATTAACACCTAGATGGACTCATTCTTAGTTAATTATACGTAATTTAGCACCCCACCGTGTTGCACTTTTTAGCTTAGCGTTCATATAGAATTTTCTTGATTATCTATTTTTTGAAAATCCCTTACAAGAACTCTATGTTAAATACTTATTAAGAAAACATATAAAAATTTGAACGTAGTGGGATTTGAACCCGGATCTCTTGGAAACCGTCCAAGCGCTATAACCAACTGAGCCTAAGTGTGAAATAACACTTTAAAAATGTTAAAGTTTTTTGTAACGAATTTTCTGTCCTTTATTTTTTGAAATAAGTCCCTAATTTGAAAAAAATATTGCAATTGTATTTATTATTTATTCGGCGAAGTCATTTGGAAAAAAATATATGGTATTTTTCGACTCTACATTCATTATAATTGCAATTTTATTTTAAAAATACACAAAGCGAATTCAGAACTGGAACTCTTTCGCATTATATTCGTCATTAAGTTTTCAGTCAAGTAATTGGAATCGTAAACGCTCGTCCAACCAACCTTCAAGTCATTTTTTGCGTCATAAAAACATCGTAAAAGTAAAAAATAATAATTATTAAATCGATTTTGTTAAAATGTATGATAATTAAAAATTCACTGCTACTGACCTTTTGTTAGCAAACCCAAAGAACTAAGTATATATATATTTTGTAATTTTATTTAATGTTTTAAGTTTTTTATATTTAATATTTGCATTTCTTCGATCTGGTGTCAAGGCAAGGCGCGGCGTTAAATTTCGCCTCTTTATACTCCAGAACTCGGCAAAAAATGGGCAACAGAGTGTCTATGCAGCAGAGGAAACCTAGTTCCCTCTGCCTACCCCGCTATGCGCAGTATACAGTGTGACACTCAAAAATGTAGGTTTTTCTCTTAATGTAGTACGAGACACCTACGAACAGACCTGTATACCCTAAAGACTCTATTTTTTATTAGCTATCACATGATTTTACATTAGCCATGCCATAACAATAACATATATTTATAAAGACATCAATATCTTTTAATGTTCATTATTACACTTCAATTACAGTGTACAAACTGCATAGAAAGAAGCATCACGAGAAAATGAGGAAAATAAAAAAAAATTAACGGAAACTCGCGTCGCATAGAGCCTCGCGCGGCCATTAAGTGCTCATAATAACGTCTATTACAGCAAATTGCAATTCCAGAAAAAAGTTTGACTTAAACAGTAGTATGTATACATAAATACGTTTATATACTCGTATGTATTTAAAATACGTTATAAAAATAGGAAAATTCATATATAAAAATTCGTTTTTGAGAATACAAACGAATATTTAATATGTAAATAACATGTGAAATGTACATAACGGTATAAAACAATATTGTATAAAATAAGCTTGTGTTGTTTTGACAGGTTGTGGGTTCGATTCCTTTTCGAGGAATTGAAATATTTAATATTAACATTTCTTCGCTCTGTTGTCGAGGAAAAAAGCGCGGGGTTTTGCCACTTAGCACGCAATCCCTACAAAATTCGATGGGAATTGAGAAACGTAGAATCTGTAAAATTATATTAAAACCAATTCATGTCTGTATGAACAGGGGCGTATATCTGGAGATATTTTCTGAGGGGGCCGAAGCTTGAATTATATATATAAAACTTGAAAACTTTGAACAGATATGTTCATGAAAATGTTGTTTTCTAACTTTTCAGGGCAAATTTTTAGAAAATTTTCTGGGGTGGGCACTGGACTATACTGGGGTGGGCCCGTTCATAAATATACACTACGCCCATATGCATACATATATAAGCATACTTACGTGCATAATAATGTATTAGATATATGTACCTACTGACTGTTTTGGTGAACTTGTGGAACGCATTTGCATGTGTAAATAAATATTAAAGCCGGCTTCGGTCGCCGCGGTCCGACGTGATGATTCCGAAGGAACCACAGACACCTGCGGGCTGGTGTTGTCCAACGAAATGGGACACAATCGATATCGATAGGAATTTGTTTAGTTTTTTTTTTATATCAAATTCGTAATTTTAATCTATGCTTATAAAAAATTGTAACTGATCTCTGTTTGAACATAGAAGATATATGAGAAATTCTATTATATTGGAGGCATTTATTAATATAATGGAACCTAAAGCAATGACTTTTAGAATTTTAGTCTGTATGTTGGTTAGTCTTAGCGTTTGTGCACGTTCCCTTAACATTGAGTGTTTGTTTTATTTAATTTAATTCTTTTTTTGTTTATCTACATTAATTCTGATATTAAGTTTTCTGAAAGTTTAGTTTTTAATGTAGAGTCTAAAATGTTATTGAAATTAAAACAGGAACGGTGACGACGCCGGGAGCGGGTCGCTAGTTATAACTAAAATTATAAATCAGCAAAATCTTGATATAATGACAATCTAAAACTAATTAAAAACTATTCTTTCGCGAGAACGATACATTTAGTGTTCTCCAATATGCATATTACGTCGCCACTAACGGGTTTATTGCTTCGGAATGAACTCGGCCGTCTGCATGCCAAACGGCGATTCCTGGTGATCGCCCCTTTGAATTATGCGCACGGGCACGCTTACGCGTCTGCATTCAATCGCCTCGCGAGATTTATGTATGGAACGCCCGTCCAACACATACAAATGTTTCCTTGAATTTTGTACGTATTCCTTGCCCAGGTTTCGACATTTCAATGTTTATTATAGTTTTGGCCTCTAAGTTAGTTCCAAAAAGTTGTCGTTACGCAGAAACCAGTCGATATCTTTAATGCAATACGAGCACATCACTAAGTAAAAGTAAGTGACATGTTTCAATAGGGCTATATTAATAATATATCAAATATTAATGAAATATTTGAAAAATTAAAGTTAAACGTAAATAGGTGATGCTATGTTATATGAAAGCTAATTACTTTCCTTTTTTATTTAAAAACTTATGTATAGGTTATAATTTGCACCATTCGCACCACAAAGAAAATAAAGTATTCTCTTCTATACAAAATTGTTATGTCATAACAGTATCAAATAAGTTGGCACCCATTTGAAAATGCAAGTCAAAACTATCAACACAGTTTTACATTGATTTATTACATAAATACTATATTACTTAAATAAATGAAAGCTCAAATTAAATGCAGTTCTTAATACAAGGAAAAAACCATAATTTACATTGCAATTCATATTACAAATTAAATTTGCTAACAAATGATCTGTCTAAAGTGATTAAACTCTCTTATTCGCTGCACCTTTTAATTTTCCACGCTTGAGTTGTGCAGATTTTTTGGCAAAAACTCAAAAAAACTGACGTAAAACCACATCCGTGCGTCCGAATTTTGAAACTTATCAAATAGACATGATATGGACATTGGTATTTGTTTCAGAACAGATCTTCATTTGTCACTGTAACAGAGAAATCATTTTTAAAATATTTTAAAATTGGAAGGTTATTTTTTTTACAAAGAACCTGGCTGGATGGCTATTTTTTGTTTTTTAAATAATATTAAACGACATGGATACTGAAAAACGTTTTGTTATAGCTTTTAAAAAGTATCTGAGCTATAAGGAATTAAAAATAATAATTTATTTTTTTATTCTCCAAAGAATGGAACTCTTCAGACAGATTTATTTCAATAATCAAACGGCTAGACGGCGAGTTAGCATATTATGCAAAATATAGTCCAGACACCTGCTTAAATATGTCCTTCAATGTCCCAGAACCGAAAACTAGGTCGCCCGAAGGCTGCCAGACGATCACCATTTTAAATTAGTCCCAGAAACTTTAGAGACAATTAATGCATTTCGTAACGGCCCGTCCCTTGGTAACAGTTTGCGGACCATTTTATTAGTAGTCCTTCGGAATTTATTATACGAGTATATGCAAAACGTTATTGAAAAACCGAGAATATTTTATATAGACCATCCTATCTATGGAATATTTTAATTTTTTCATTGTGGTGTCGAAGCATTTTACTGAAGAGAGTAGAGTACAGTTTTACCACTGAATATTCTACAATGCATCAAAAATTCGGCGGAAAGTGAGATAGAGTGTCTAAACACTAGGGTCCCTCTGCCTATCTTGCTCCATGCGAATACAGCTCAAGAAGAGAATATTTAAGAAATTTTCTAGATCTTTTCTATTTAAGAAAGTTTCATAACACCGCTCATATAAACTCCAATCGTACAGTACATTGATAGAATTGATAGTTTTTATTTACATTTATGCCGAAGTAAAAACGAATCGCTGAGTAATGAAGCTTATTAAACACGTCTTTTAATAATTAAGTTTCCAAATCCTGCTGTATATCCGCATGACCTACAGTGTGTTGTTTTTTATTAAAAATAAAATATAGTAAATTTAAAGTAAGTAAATTCTTCTCATATTCCTGGACGCCTGCCTGGACGTCATTTGATTCACGCAGTCAGCTGTCACTCGACACCAGCTAAGAGAAATATAATTTTAGATATTTTGGGTCAACGGAACAACGGAAATAAACGGATCGTTGATAGAATAAAATCAAAACAAACACAGTTTATATTTAACTGCACGGTTTCAGTGGAGTTTATTCTGGTGCCATTCATGTTGTCATAAGTATCGAAGGTGACAGAAGCAAGCCGCTACTGGTCTATTTGCGTCTCGGTAGCGACACGTCATCCTGTTGTTTATTTTTCGCGTCCGCTTCAAAATTACTCGCTAATATCCATTATTTCTAAACATCTATTATATATTTGTTGAGACCAGTCAGTGTTACTTTAAATGGAACAGGTTGTGAGTTCAATTCCTACTTGTGGAAGTGAAAAATTTAATATTTTCATTTCTTCGCTTTGGTCTCGAGGCAAGGTACGGCGTTGAGTTACGCCACACAATGTTCAATGCCTCCAGAATTCAGCAGAAAATTAGAACCTCAGTGTCTTAACACTAGGTTCCCTCTGCCTTTCTTGTTGTGTGCAGGATACAGCGAGGAACTAAAAAAATCTATATAATTTATACTGTACTGGTCGATCACAACTCAGGCCACAGCTTAATAAAAGGAATTCTCTTATACATTAACTATAAAAAAACATAGATTTCAATTCCTATGTTTCCTATGTGTGAATTCACAAAAAAAAATAAAATTAAAGAAAAAGAAAGAAGCATTTTAAACTGTGTAATAATAAATATATAGTCTATTATATTTACATATAGGTACATACCCATAAAATACACGCTGCAGCCAACATATGAGATATCAATTAAAATTCCAAATTTTTTTTCATAGTTCAATTAATGAAGAATGTGATGAAAAACTAGCGAGCACGGTTAGGTTTAAATTAAAAATAGTTTTTGCAACAAACATAAAAAAAAACACCGAAGCATGTGGGTTCAGATCCGCGTCGCTTCCAAAATGTGGCGCCAATATTGACAACAGGCGGAGGCGGCCATTATTTATAACTAGCGAGCTGTTAGTGTTTTCACACTCTTTTTTTTTATTTGAAATACTGGTTTGAAATATAAAAATAAATGTTATAGCTTATATATATATATAAAAAAATATACGAGTATTTATAGTTTATATCAAAAATATGATTCTCAATAATAATATTTGCTCTAGCCTTCTATATACGGAATATCCGTACCTATATTATAAATTCGAAAGTAACTCTGTCTGTCTGTCTGTCTTTTACGCAATCAGAGCCAAACCGCTAATTTAATTGTGATAAAATACTCATATAGAGATACTAGAGGGTCTCGGGATGAACATAAGATATATTTTTTTCTCATATTTGTAATATTTTCGATATACACCAATATATTAAAATACTTATTAATTTGACATGAAATTTATTCCGCCATGTTAATAACAACTGTCGTTGCTAAGCAACGATTTGCAAAGTTTGTTGTTAGAAACCGTTACCAAAAATGAGCTTGCTTAACGCATCTCTCTATTGAAAACTGAAAATAATCTCATAAATATATTTAATAAATATTCGTATAGTTCAAGCGGGCCTAGCCGCGTACGGGTCCACTAGTTTTCCCATATATTTAACTCTTATATATTATAGTTTTTCTTTGTTATTGTTATAGTTTTACAAATACAGCTTAACTACGAGTATATAAGTTTATATTTTAAGATTGTATATAAACAAAAATTGTATACTACAAGCATAATACGTACGGAAGATAGGACGTAGCGCGAGTCAACGGCCGCGGTCCGCGCGAAAATGGCTATACAATTTCATTTGCATTTTTACCACTGTTCTCGGCGTCAACCTCTTTATAAAATGTTATTTATAATATTAATACTGTTTTTTTTTATACAAGTAAATCAGCCGAGTTCTGGTTTGTTGTCAGGCAAACGATTATTTAGGCAGAAAGTTGAACTTTAATAAATCTTAAATGAAATATCTAAAACAATATAGAAAATATAAGAATATTATTCTTATAGACTCGTTTTAAATATAAAAAAACTAGTTTATATTATATGCTTCAGTAAAACTCATAATATTATGTTTTACTCATTGAGAATTTCATTAAACTTAAACTTAACCAACAAACTAACTAAAACTAAATTAAGGTTCCCTTAGCAACAATGGCGTACGAGTTTGAAATGTTTCATTATAGTGTGTTTTAAAATTAACACGTACAAAGTACAAAGAAAAAGGAGAGGCAGCTTGCCTGACCGGCTGCGGCGGGGGCTGCGCGGGCGGCGAGCACCGTCTGGCCCGCGTCTAGCGCACCTCTGACTCACCCATGGAGCCCGGAATGCGTACACGCATCAGCTCCCAATATTACTTCTCGAATTATATAGTTTTTTATTATTTTGTAATGTGAAACTTACGCTATATCTATTTTTTTTTGTTAAAGTTAAGACAATCTTCTGGCGTGTAAATATGGAATTTAAAAGCAAAATATTGTGTTTTTAGTTTAACGGCGTTTAAATATTTTCATATAAAGTAGAAAATTAAATTTGTATTTTTGCTACGATCAAAGGGCAACGATAACAGAGCAGAGGTAATGTATTCATATCGGTTGCGTGCATATAAGCAATATGAATAAACACCGTTTCAACATGCACGCTAGTCCTCGGACCTTATATAATAATGTGCATTCGTCGCCATTAAAATGCACACGCTTGTACTACAATGTTTAATAGAAGTTTTTTTTTAGTTGATAATATTATCAGCTTCATCCTGTATCCCGCATATAGCAGGTGGTCAGAGGGAACCTTGTGATAAGAAACTCCGTTCTCCACTTACCATCGAACTTTTCGAGGCATTGCGGTGTGTGGCGGAACCCACCGCCGAACTTTTGCCTTGTTGCCAGTGCAAAGAAATTAAATTATTAATAAATAATAGTTCAATTTCCCGAATGGGGCTCGAATCCACAACGTGTTACACAGGTTCGATTCCCACTCGAGGAAACGATTAATTTAATACTTTTATTTCTTCTTCAACACGCAATCCATCCAGAATTTAGCAGAAAGCGGGAAATGGAAATGTCTTTTTGAGAACAGACTGTCTTAACACTAGGCTCCAAGGTTCCCTCTGCCTATCCTGCTATTAGCGTGCAACTAAAACGAAATACTAAACAATTATATTAATCATCAGCCGGTATCTGCTGGTCGGGAATGGAGCGTGGCGGGCGATGCAGCTCGGTGGCGGCGCTACGAGTGGGACGCGCGGAGTGCTGCGCTGGCGGCGCACGCGCACCGGCCGCGTGGAGCCCCCGTGATCTGGACAGCGGGGAGATATTCTTCTATAAAGCTTTATCTGGTGGTGTACCTTGTACAGCGTGTGCGGGTGAGTATTTTTTTGTTTTTTTTTTTTTTTATAGATTAGTGGTTAGTTGAGCCCTAGATCTAGGTCCTAGGCTGGAGTAAATTCGCCACTCAACACATGGAGGCATTGGAGGTCTCCAGAGTTGCGCGGAAAGCGGGGATCGAAAGTGTCTTAATGACAACGAACACTAACTGCTCAGGTTCCTTATTCCTACCCTGCTATCTGTGGGTTATATATACCGTGAATCTAAAAAAATGATTAAGAGACTAAAAACTGTGTTTATATACAGCCATTTACTCCAAAACATATAAATATCTGATAAGATTACATCTATTTATATGTACAATTTAATATTCAATCAAAAATTATAAATACAAATTTTAATTTAATGCAATACAGAAGTAATAATTCATGAAATTGCAATGTCCCAATGAAATTAACGCTAATTATGCAATGTATATTTATATTGAAACTCGTTAAACGCTTTCAATAACGACTTTATAAGATATTTAAGTTGGTTTAACGACATATTTGGGGCAGCTGACAAAGTAACAAGTAAAGTCGGAGGACGGATGTGTCTGTCCAATATCTGACAATATATCCTTCCTGTTCTAAGCTAAAATCTTAAACATAAACCTAAAACAAATTTCCAGTATCTAAAACAAATAAATATCTTGTGTCCAAAAAATAATTCTCGTTTCTGTTTGCAACGACTAAAATGGATATAAGCGAAACGATAAGCTTTTCCTATAGACTTAAATTAGCTTCAAATTGTATCCCGAACACAGCAGGGTATGCTGAAGGAATTTAGTGTTGAGACACTCCGTTTTCCATTTACCGCCGAAAAAGCTGCCAAATATTTTATTTTCTCGAGTGATCATCGAACTCACGACCTATGGTATTTGGCCTCTAGACTCGACTGCCTATAGATTTATATAAGCAATAACAATAATTTGAATTATCTACCCAAATGTCTACATCTGAATACATTTATCCATATTTAATAAGAAGATAAATTAGATTTATTCGTCCTGCAAAATGACGGTATCTATATATTTATAGTATAGGCACATGAATGAAAACACGTTTCATGCAAAACGACTTCTGCAATAGACCTGGTATGTGCTTTCTATTTACGTCTGCGTCTTGAAGGCGCTGTGGTACTGTTGGCTTAAGTCTGGTTGAAAACTAGGATTGTGTGTTCAAAATTAAAGAATTATTTATTGCAATGTGGCCAGACGTAGCGCCGGGGTACACGCGTGGGTTCGATTCCCACTCGAAGAATTTTCACTCAAAGCAATACGGTGAAAAATGAGGAACGGAAGTATCTTAGTGGGAACGAGGGATTTGGTTTCCAGGTTCCCTCTGCCTACCCTGTTTGGTGCGAAATATAGCGCGTAAAAGAATAATGTGAATATGTCCAGAAAGCTATTTTAATATTTGTTACTCTATTAAAATTAATTTAATGATAAAATTAATACTATAAAACAATATATAACTAAATTAAATAAGAAGCATATTCTTCTGTCTAGAAATCTTTCAAGCATAATATATGAACAATATCCAAAGAATTTTCAATTGGATATAGATTTAGATATAAACCCTCAGTATAAACTAACGCTGTACGATAAACGATTATTTTGCTAGAAATTAGAGCAATCGTGCATCGCCCGATAGATACAAGATAGGAATGTTTGTGGATGTTGTTAACCTATATCGCTGGCACTAACTACTTTTGACTACCTACCTTATATAAATAGTAAATACCCACCTAATATTAGCTTTAAATTAAATAAGTAGAATTGTGACTGTAAACGCGAAAGCTTCTAGGTTCGATTCCCACACGAGGAAATGAAATATTTACTATTTTGATTCCTTGCTCTGATAACGAGGCAAAGCGCGGCGTTCAGTTCCGCCACTCATCTCGTAGTGCCTGCAGAATTTGGTGGAAATCTACCCAATATTTATTGTTATATATAATTGAAGTCTAACTTATCGTTCTAAAATCTGCGAAGCCAAATATTTAATTAATATTAATATACCTCTTAAATAATATACTGCTTATTTCTATTTATAGTATAAATAGAAATAAGCAGTGTATGAGTAATTTATTTATACTTGTTAACTTGTAAATCATTTTATTTTAAAGAAAAAACTCTACAATTCTAGTCAAAAAAATATAAAAAAAAACACTGTCAGTTTAATGTAAATTACGTAGTTTTACGAAACAAAAAAAGCAATTTCCATTATTCGAAGAGCCTGTGAGAATATACATATGTATGTATTTAAAATTAAATAGATACTAGAGACAATTGTGTTAGGTGATAAGTGCTCACGTTTTATCATGTCTTTGTAATTGAAAAGGTACTCTAAATCCTACATAAAGATAACAAATGCAATATTTTCATTATAAATAGGAAATACCCACATAAATATTTTTTGCTTTAATATAATAATAGAATATAAAAAATGATATTCTATTATTATATTCTATGATTTTACATTAAAAAATATATATATTTGTAAATATAATTTAGATATGCGCGATGTATCGCTACAGAGAAGCCTACACAAAAATTACAAGGGATTCGAATATGACTTTTATCTCAAATCTTAGAAAGCTTTCATTGATCTTACTTAAGCAATTTTTTTTTTCAGTAGATCCCGTATATAGCAGGATAGGCAGAGGGAAATTCGTGTTAAGACACTCCGCTCCCCACTTGCCACCAATACCAATTTTCGAGTCACAGCGTGTTGAGTGGCGGAACTTAACGCCGCGCTTTAACAATATTTCTTATATAACATACAAGTATTTCAACAGAGTCGTGCGCCGGCGTCTCCTGCGGCTCGGGGCGGCGGTGCGTGGTGCGGGGCGGGCGCGCGCGCTGCGTGTGCGCAGCCACGTGCCGACGCGCGGGCCCCGTGTGTGGCAGCGACGGCAAGACCTACCGCTCTCTCTGCCGCCTCAGGCGGAGAGCCTGCCGCCGCCCCGCCAAGCATCTCACCCTTGACTATCCGGGGCCTTGCCATGGTAAGTCACATTACGAAAATTCGTAAGTTATTCGTATTTCTACTACTATATTTAACATTCTTTTCACGCAATTAAGAAGTATCTGGATGTAGCCTAGCACGAGTGTAGCATATTCAAAAACATTGCAATCGCGAAACAAATACCTACATAAAGTTTCTTGTGATAAACGAATAATGGATTAATCTTTCACGTGGTTTCCTCTATTTTTTAATACGGAGTAATTTCGTACTTTAAATAATCCATTGAATGTGCAAAATATGCAAAGAAAAAAGTGCATAACTCATCAATTTCAAACAAAATTATCCCTATAATATCTGTGTCCTAAGAAATGGTAAGAATTTGGAAAAAAGTATAGGTAAACCTTGATACCATCTGGGCTTGATCGAGCATAAGGCCAATGATTTTAAATGCACTCTGATTACACATTTAATACTTCCGGAAGCTTAAACGACATTTTCGCTAACATATTTAATGTTGTTTGAGGTCGATGTAGCGCAAGGGTGGGATTGTACGACGATAGTGGGTTCCATCCAAACAGCGTGAAAATAATTTAATTTATATTTGATATAATAATCTTGCAATATCTTATGAAATAGCTGCAAGGTAATTAAAACACCTAATTGCCTTAGAGTTTAAATTTCATCGTATATGCAAATCACTAACAGGAATAACTAGAAGTCGTGCCTACCTCTATTTCACTAGAGTTGTATAAAATATTATCATTATAAATAGCGTTAAAGTTAGAAAATATCAATAAAATACCTCCTGTCGTTTTCATACGATAATTTTAGAATTCATATTGGATATATAAATTGCATGTCGGTTGATACAATGGTATTTCATTTTAATATCGAATTCCAGATAACAAAAATCTGTTTCACGCTGTATCCCGCACACAGCAGGGAAGGCAGAGGGAACCTATTGTTATTAAGACTCTCAGCTCCCTATTTTCCGGAGAGTTAATTAATTAAAAAATTAAATTTAAATAAATATTTCATGCCGTCTATTGGTGATCGAATCAATAACCAGTCGCGTTTACATACTTGTAGCCTCCGCCACGATTGGCCTCCAGCTAAGTTTACCTAAATGTATTTACGCGTGCATCGCCATCTGGCGCCCAGGAACCATAAGCAACGTCCAGAAAGCTTTCACTGATCCTACTTTAGCAGTAGCTTATCTTAATGTCCAATAAATTCGATCGGTTATAAATATATAATAATTCAAGCGCAAATAATCGAACAATCGATTTACGACCGTCGCGAATTATTTTAGTACACTTCTTCGGTTATAAATTGTGATCAATAATATCGATCCCTATAAACATCATAACCGAGAAGAATAAATAATTGCTATATGTAGAGAAGAGGTAGAGCAGGAAGGCAGATCCTGCCAAAAACCGGGATATACCCAGAAAGAAGGGAGGAATTACCATATATATGCTACGAACTTTGCAATATAATCTATCATTCATAGCGTAGGTTACCCAGCCCGATCGACGACTGACTCCCTGACTCCCTTGTCGTCAACATCCTTTTAAGCGGCCACGTAGTGCTTGCAATTTCCACGGGGACATCATACCCCCAGGGTGGAGATAAATATAAATTTTGAAGGAACTGAACTTCACGTCGCGGTATACCTCGACACCAGGGCGAAGAAATAAAAACATTAAATGTTTCATTTCCTGAAATGGGGATTAGACTCACAACCTATCGCATTTCAGTAACAAACATGTGTTTGCGCCAGGAGTGGCTTCAAAGCCTCAAACTTAAGCTCAGGTTTGAAAAAAAACAGCTTAAGCAAGAAAAATGCATAATATAAGTATAATCTTCATACATTTATGTCTATAGTTGAAAGCTCCATCAAAGTTTACTGGCTGATTATTGGTGCGGTGGAGCCTAACCGGTGGCTAACCGACCTGCCATGCGTATCGCATATAAGAATATTTTAAATGCACACTATTATTAGTGTTAAATATTTTTTATATAATGATTTTTTTAGCTTTACGCTCTATACTGCACATAGCATTAAGCTGAGGGAACCTGGGAACCTAGAATAAAGACTTTTCTATTCTGTTCCCCAGCTTCCACCGAATTCTGGAGGCATTGCGTGTTGAGTAGCGGAACCCAATTATACGCTTTTTAGATATATTTTATATTTATTTTTACATCAAATATGTCAACGACCCGATGTTGACATAATTATTAATAAGCTATAAGTTTTCCAAGCTCTCGAAGAAACCAGATCTTATAGTAGCTCGAGCCTCGAGGTTAATCTTACTATAACATTAATTTTACCGGCACATGTAGTCACACACCGCAAAGGCTATCTCATCTTGCTTGTGGCTGTAATGAGGCCTAGCGGGTTACTATATACGATAACATAATTATTTGAGTATTTTACGCTTCACGCTGTATACCGCACATAGCAGGGTAGGCACAGGGAACCTAGGAACCTAGTGATAAGACACTCCGTACCCATTAAGATACTTTCGTTCCTACTGTTCACCGGGAAACTCCATGCCGTGGTTTGCTTCGTTACCAGAGCGCAATTAAAAAATTTAATATTTAATTTCCTCGACTGGAAATCGAACCTGCAACCTATTATGTTAACAGCCGCTGGCTAGTGCCCCTGATCAAGCACAGGCCTGACAGGCCTCAAATCCAGAATTCTATCAATACATTTATTAATTATACACTAGATATTTTCAAAACAGAGAATTATCATTCACTGTGACTAATTGCCTTGCATTTATTGTGAACTCACTTTAAATGGTTTATTGGCAACCAGCAATCAAAGGTAGCCCGGAGCGTTCTAGTATTGACTGCAACTATAATTACGGGTTGCTTTCCGCGCCGGGGCACGGGGGCCGTTTATATCATTTCTTATAAGCATATTTATCCTTGTCCCGGACACACCTTTAGTAAATAACTCTATATCGGTCTGGTAGTGTTGTTTTGAGGCCACTCATGGTGCAGGGGCACTAAGTGTGACTGTTAACGCGATTGGTTGTGAGTTTGATTCACATTCTAGGAAATGAAATATTAGATTATATTTATATTTTCATTTCTTTGCTCTATTGTTGAGGCTAAGCGCGGCGTTGAGTTACGCCATTCAACACGCAATGCCTCCAGAATTGGACGAAAGGAAGTGTCTTAATATTAGGTTCCCTCTGCCTACTTTACTGTATACAGCCTTTGAATAGATTTTTAGTCTAGTAGGTACTTGTGTTTTGTCCGTACGAGGCCCGCGATGTCTCTATCGGGTCCGTCTCAATAATAGTTGATTGCGATGCACGGTGCGTCTGGCCGGCTGCGTCGCCCGGGGTGCGTGCATGTGAATGAGACCTCCACCTCCCAACCACCGGTTTTCGAATCTCGATCTTTGTAAATCAAAAGCACGTTTTTTACGTTTGTTTTAGCGTCACGCTGTATCCCGCACATAACAGGGTAGACAGAGGGAACCTAGTGCTAAGCCAAGAAATAGAAATATTAAATATTTAATATCCTTGATTGGGAATCGAACCCATAATCACATTTACAGTCAAACCTTGTGCTTCTTCGCAACGACTGGCCTCTTTTACGTATTTATAGAATCTTTATCAGAACATCCAATTCAATAGGCCATAGTAATGGCCATCCTGTATTACACGCTGCGTAGGACCTGTTTCTTTTTTTTTATTTCTCCTTGCGGCTTCTAAAGTTAATTAATTGCAGTAGAAAAAGTAAATTACAGTACAATTTTCCATACAATTCTAGGTTGTCTGCGAATAATGACTCATTGGCCGACCGTTTATCTGTACGTAAATACAAAAAAAAATGCAAATTATATACTGTTGATTTAAAAATTTACCAAAACATAGCTTGTTACCTAAATATCACTAATTTAGTGTTGTTTACGATTTTCTCACTATAAATATAAAAAAATATTTAAAAATCTACCGACTGGTGACATTACGTGTTGAGTGGCAGACCTCAACGCCGCGCTTTGCCTCGACACCAGAGCGATGAAATGGAAATTTAAAAATTAAAAAAGTAATAAAAATTGTACCTACGCTTTAAATTTATTTACTAGAATTTTATTTTCTCATTTTATTTTTCTCCGCTACTTGTTTTAACGAAGAAAAATTCATTATTCAGTATGTGTAGCACTGTGGGAGCAACAGGAACCGTGAGACGATACAACTCAGACATTTTCATCTTTGCCGTCCTTTCTAACAGTGCATGTGGTTCTGTTTTTTTTATTTTTTATATTTTTTTTATCTTTAGGGTAACCGCTAGAGGAACTAAGTGTTAAAACACCCCATTCACCTTACAGCCAAGTTTTCTGGATATTACATATTAAATGCGGCAGAATTCAACACCACACTTTGTCATCTAACCAGAACGAGTAATAAGTTCGATTTCTATTCTAAGGGAATAATTATATTTAATTTATTTTTATTTCTGCGCTCTGCTAGACGCGATACCTCAAAAATTGGATGGTGAGCTAAGAACTGAGTGTCTTAACACTAACCACTACACACAACCAAAACCACTAACCGTAACCATAAAAAAATATATCTAAAAACCGGATATAATTAAGCATATATATACTAATATACTGGTTCAGCTTAGCTGGTCGGTAGGCGTTGAGCGTTTCCCAGTACCGTGTAATTGCCAACTTCCATTCCAATAAAACTATTTTAGCACTGCTACAGCAAGTGACAGTTTCAAAGGAAAATATATTCGAAAACGTATGGTTAGAGACGATAGCCACGGTGGACGCAGGATGTCATCCGAGTGCAGAATGGGTGCAATTATGAGGAACCGGCTGACGAGCTTCCTCCGTTACGCACACAGATAATGTATAACTCAATGGACGCGAAAAGAAACTCTCACAGATTATAAATATACGTCTGCGAGCGTATGTCAATAAAAAATAAAACCATGTTTTAACAGCGCATAAAAATAACGTGCTATGAAATAAATAACGTTTATTGCGTGTTTTTTAATTCGATTGCTAGATGTTGCTCATTCATAAATTCTGGATGAAATTCTTTGTCTAAATTTAAATTGTTTTTAATGTAGGTATGTTGCGTACAAAATTATATTAAACGTATTTAGTAAATGGTTTGTATGCTATAAAGTGATAGGGAATACTATAAATAGTTATAATAATTATTGTTACAGATATAATATTTATTAGTCGAGGGCGTCGTGGCGCTGGGGCACAACAGTGTGAGTTTGGGTTCGATTCCCATTAGAGCGAAAAAAATATCCTAAAACCTATTAATATAAAGATCCTCGTTAAGTTCCATTATTTAACACTTAATTACTCAAAAACTCGACATAAAGTGGGTAACGGAGTGTCTTAACACTAGTTTCCCCTGCTATACGCGGGATAAGGCGTGACACTGAAAAAAAAATATTAATTATAATTACATATTATATAATAATTAGTGGATATTGTTATAATCACTTGAAACAACCATTAGCGCGTTCGGCCCAGCCCGGGCCCAGACAGTCGTCCTCATTCCATACTATGAATAATAATCCCTCGACTTACAAGATAACGTCAATGTAATGGGAGATCTTAAGATATACCAAATTATGATATTTAACTTGACGCTTCAAGTGCTATGAAGTAGATGAGCTTAAGTTAAGTACTCTGATATAGGAAATTATTTTGTTTTTATCGAACCCACACCTATCGCGTACATTCACACGCTTGTGCCAGGACGCCACGACTGGCTTTAAATTTTATGTTGTTTTTTAAAATAAAAAAATAATCAGCTTCACGCTTTATCCCGCACATAGCAGGGTAGGCAGATAGAACCTAGTATTAATTGTACCGAATTCTGGAGGCATTGTGTTTTGAGTGGCGTAGCTAAACCCCGCATTTTGCCTCGGCACCTGAGCAAAGGACATGAAATATTTAATATCCTCGAGCGGGAATCGAACCCACAACCACTCGCTTTTACAATCACACACTCGTGCCAATACGCCACGACTGGCTCTAATTAAACAATTTTTTTTTACATATTATTTCTAGTACAGATAGTTAAACATTTGAATGAAATATCTTGCTCCAATAAATATAGATTTTCACCTACGTACCTCACTCACTCCCAATAAAAGACATTCACATGACCTATTTTCCCTACTTATTCTAAGAACAATGTGTCATTTCGAAAATAAACACGAAAACACATAATAATAAGTATGAACACATTTAATGTGCGACCACATCGTAGTAGATATTTTACGAGCGGATAGGCAGTCCGTGCAATGCAAATACTTGTAATATTCGCATCTCTTACAGCTTCTTAAAATAACATGTTAAATATTTCGTCGGTTGCCTTCTTTTTTTGTAGCCTACCTTGGTGTTAGGTAGGCAGAGGGAACCTAGTGTTAAGAGACTCCGTTCCCTATTTTCCCTCGAATTCTGGAAGCTTACCTGTTGAGTGGCTGAACTTAACGCGTTACCTCGACACTAGAGCGAATAAAAAGGAAATATTTAATATTTAATTTCCTTGAGTGGGAATCGAACCCATTGTGGGTGGCTATCGTGTTTACAGTCAATTGTCTCCGTTACGAATGTCTTCATTTAAGATCTATAATTAGTTTAAGGTGCTCCAGTTGACGTAACATTGTTGCAATACAGTGCAATGTATATTTGAAAGCAAGCTCTAAATGTTTCAGTGATAGCGGCGCGTGCCAAAACGCCGACATACTATTAAATACACTGTTTATTGTAGAGATCCTCGTAAAGTATATACAATACTAGCGGCCCGCCCGCGGCTTCGCCTGCGTGAACTACGTTATTATTAATTTCTGTCTCCATGAGTACCTACGTCTTATAAGTGACGTCCATGCAAAATTTGAGACTCCTAACATTTGTTGTAACGAAGTTTCATACAAACTTTCAACCCCAAAAACAACCCCTTAGAAGTCGAATATAGCAGATTNTATTCGCCTCTCACACAGCTTCTTAAAATAACTCGTTAAATATTTCGTCAGTTGCCTTCTTTTTTTGTAGTCTACCTTGGTGTGAGGTAGGCAGAGGGAACCTAGTGTTAAGACACTCCGTACCCTATTTCCCCTCGAATTCTGGAAGCTTACCTGTTGAATGGCTGAACTTAACGCGTTACCTCGACACTAGAGCGAATAAAAAGAAAATATTAAATATTTAACTTCCTTGAGTGGGAATCGAACCCATTGTGGGTGGCTATCGTGTTTACAGTCATTTGTGCCCCTCCGTTACGAATGTCTTCATTTAAGATCTATAATTAGTTTAAGGTGCTCCAGTTGACGTAACATTGTTGCAATACAGTGCAATGTATATTTGAAAGCCAGCTCTAAATGTTTCAGTGATAGTGGCGCGTGCCAAAACGCTGACATACTATTAAATACAATGTTTATTGTAGAGATCCTCGTAAAGTATATACAATACTAGTGGACTTGGACGGCTTCGCCCGGTTGAACTATACGAACATTTATTAAATATATTTATTAAAATATTGTCAGTTTAGAGGGTGAATCCTAAAAAACCATGAAACACCTATTCAATGAAATATTTTTAAGTCTCAATTTCAAACTTTATAAAATCGGTGGTGATTTAAAATTTTTTTCATACAAATTTTCAACCCCTATTTCATCCCCTTAGGAGTCGAATATTGCAAATTCCCGTCTTAGCGAGCACCTACGTCCTATAAATAACTCCTATGCAAAATTTCAGATTCCTAGCACATGTAGTTTCTGAGATTTCATTTTATATATATACATAATATAACAAAAATGGATTAAATTAAAAGTCAATATACTTTTCTGTAGTAAAGTCAATGAAAATTTAAATCTGTCAATTATTGCGAAACCGTCGTTACGCAGGGGCAAGCGTGTGATTGTATAGCGATGGTTATAGGTTCCATCTTCACTCGGGGAATGAATTATTATTTATTAATATTTTAATTTCTTCGTTCTGGTAACAAGGCAAAAGCGCGGCGTTGAGCTCTGCCACTCATTACGCAATGCCTCGAAATTCGACGGAAATTGGAGATCGGAGTGTCTTAACACTGGATTTCCTCTGCCTATTCCGCTAAATGCGGGATACAGCGTGAAGCTGAAAAAAAAGAAATCAATAGCATATTATTATTGCTTCTACAATAAAAAGAAACGGTTTATAGCTGTTAATTTTAAAAGCAACAATTTTATGGGAGCTAAATTTGCTTTGCACTTTATATTGGTACCATTAGTGCCTCACTCCATGAGCCAGACACCAGTTTTATAAGAGCAACCGTCGGCGGCCTGGTTCCAACCATGATAAATTCTCTGTAATCTAAGCTCTAAAGTGGGTGCACTTGATCGCTGTCTAGACTAGACTATCTATCGTCGGTCTACGAGTATAAACCGCAATACGATACAATCCACCGGGAAAGGCGTCCAGTATTAGCGGAGCAGGCCACTCTCGTTAGTCTGATTTCTACTAGGTACATTATTATATTACAATGGGCGTCATATTTCCTATTTTCAGTTGACTTAAAAGTGTTCGCCAAACTTTAATTACGATTATTCTTATCAAGTACCTATACAAACATAACTAAATGTACATAGACTAGACACTATGGCTTTTTGAAAATATGTCAAACTAGCGACCCACATGCGGCTTCGCCCGCTTAAACTTTTAGTTATATTATATCCTCACTGTAAAAAAGATTTATATAAATTGTAGCCTATGTATCATTCTGATGTATAATCTATTTGAGTATAAAGTTTTACCTAAATCTGTCTAGTAATTTGTGTGTGAAAGTGAAACAAACATTCATCTTCACAATATTTTAGATTTATAATATTAGTAAGATTAGACAAATACTTAAGCACGTTTTATATTATACCTGAATAAGACCAACTTTCAAACTACATATTATTCTATCTAACAATTATTCAATTTCCAGTTGGAAGCTGCGAAGGCGTACGTTGCGGCGGCGATAAACGCTGCGTGCTAGACGCGGAGCTGGGCGCGCACTGCGTGCGGTGCGGCGCGTGCAGCGTGGCGGGAGCGCCCGTGTGCGCTGTGGACGGCCGCACGTACGCGGGCGCGTGCGCGCTGCGGAAAGCGGCTTGTGAGCGAGGAAGAGCATTGCCGCTGGCGTATAAGGGATCTTGTATAGGTTAGTATTGTTGATAAGATAGAAACATCAGCACAGCTGCACGTTTGGCCGTACACAATGCAGTGTAGGTACGTACGAAACGTGGTTATTGCAGAATAAAAGAAAGATGAATGCTGTGGAGATGCCATCTCTTCGTAGGATATGCGGAGTCAGCTTAGCTGATGGAATCCGCACTAGCAAGGATGTCAATGAAGGAACAATGAAAATAAAGAACGTTTGGTTACATCGAACTGATGAATGTTGAAAGAATGAAAAAAATATTTATGAAGGAAATGTGAGCAGTGAGAGAAGTAGGAGACCTAGGTTGACTTTCGTCGTTCTTTCGTTGATGTGGCCGTCTAGTAGATAGATCGGNTTGTAGCTCTAATTACTCAGTAAAACTTTGCCTTTTCATAACATGAAAAACCCCAATCATTACCTACCTATATAGTTAACTAACTAAAAATTACCTCATCATCTTTTCAGGAAACAAAAATATAACGGACAATAGTGTGACTGACGAGAAACATGGCGAGGATGTAGACACGTCACGAGTTCTATAGTCGTAGACTGCAGTGTAGCCGTCTCTGTAGCTCTACAACAGCCCGGTGTTAAACGCCCTTTTACGAAGACTGCGTTTGAAACAAGAGGTTAACAGGTGTAAGGAAAGACGAAAGGAGCGATTTCAACCCTCGATGTAAAACAACCGAATCAAAACGAGAAAACGACTAAGACCTTTAAAAATGTACTTATAATATTACGGCTTCTGTCAGAGGTGAACAGAACAATAAAAAACCGCTTAATTGGTTAAAATCTTCGTCTGATCCACAATTGACAGACAGTTTACTTCGATGTGGGCGATCGGAGTCAAATACCTAGAGCCAGTCGAATAAATAAATTCTTAATTAACGTAGGTTTAGGAGAATTCTCAAACAGTTGCACATTTTTCGACTTTTGTAGATAAATAATATCTATAGTTATTAATAATTAACACTTTACATTATTAAAATTGAGCACCAAATTGTACTTAATGTTTAGTCAAAATGTTATACATAGAGATTTAGGTAGCACAATATTCGGTACTTATATGTGGGTATTTCTAAAAAAGGAATTCCTCTCTGTCTAAAGCTAGGATCGACTTATTTTCATTGGACTGACGATTGTTCTTAAAATTATAACTTTTAGTATTTTAAGAATTAAGTAATTTACTTCACGTAATGTGGTTTTAACGCTTATGCAATATTTATTATTAAGTTATAAAAGTTTTAGTGCAATAATGTTATTGAAAATTGTGTGAAATTTATGTTTACGTGTTTTGTTTTATTTTAATTTTTATATACATAAATGGTGTGTCGCTGAAACAATAAATTATAATTCGATCGATTTAAAAACGTTATGAAAATACTTATTTCAGTATTATGTCTAAGTAAGATTTTTAGAATTATTATTGATATTTTTTTTTATTATTACTATTATTATTTTCGAAACACTTTATGATGAAATTAGGTGACTTTATAGACTGTAGATTAAAATAAAGTAATTTATTGTTACTTTTAAATTATTTCCAAAATGTTTCCATGAATAAATCGTATGGATGTCAGTTGTGAATTTATCGAACTAATTGCACGATGAATGACACTCGTAAAATTATGTTTCTCGACGTCCTGCTTAGCTTTAAATAGTTTACAATTTGATTTCTTTAATATAGACTATTAGTCCACATAAGTCTTATTTTATTAATATAATTTAAGTTTTATTTAGTGTCATAATGTGTTTAATTTAATATTTTTTACTTAAAAAACTATGTGTAAGATCTCAAATGCATAGGGGAAACATATTATAAATCAGGCATAAATATAGTTTTATAAAATTCAAACGATATATTGTGTTTTTAAAAAGGTGATCCAAAGAATGGTGGAGATGAATGGTTTGGTTTCATATAATTTAAGATTTTGTAAAAAATATTTGTTTTGTATAAGACATTTTGACTGCAAATTATTGGTAACAACTAATATCAAGATGTAAGATTTTTTTTTGTTATTGACACGAATTTAATCTTTATATTTCAATTTGTGAAACAAACCAAATTGATAGTTTATAACTGCAGAATGTTATCAATAGACAATTATAAAAAAAAATTACATTGCAAAAACTTCAATTAGGTATTAAAAAGATTGAAGAATTGAACTTAATTTATTTGTAACTTTACAAAAACAAAAAAGGAATAAATATTAAAAATAAATTCTTATTGTATTCCTAATTTGCGGTCAAAATGTAAGAGCACTGATTCGTTAGTGACCTTTTGTGAAATTGAAATATGTTGAGTATGTTTTAGAGTTATGTTATTTTGTATGCTCGCTATAAAGTAATATTTATACATTTTCATATTGTGGACTATATATTTTTAATACTTAACTATTTTATATTAACTTAACGACTTCGCTCTTGTCAATTATTTTCTGTACGCGTAAACAAACATACTAGAATACCGTAAAAATCTATAAGGTTAAAGTTAACGAGATCTATTTTTCCAATTTTAACAGTGAATACGTCTTATAAAAATTAATATAATTGTTTTACTTAATTAAATTTATATTATATTTCTCTAAATTTATGTGAAATTGTTAACAATATTTTAATCTGTAATATTTTTAACATGTAACCAATACGCATATAAAACCATAACAACATACATAATCTGTAGTCTCTTAAATATCCATGAATTCTAACCAACTAACAAAACTATACATATAAAGATTTACAGTTCGGTCAGTTTGTACGAAATAATAATATTATTAATTAATCCCTTATTATAATTGGCAATTCCTAATAAAATATGTATTCACGTTAAAAAATCCAACATGGCGGTAGTTTAGCGTTGTTTTCGCGTACACTTTATTCAATTGTTAATTGTACTGTTGTAGTTGAACTACTCAATTGTTGTAGTTAACTCATTCGAACTTTAGATGAGATGATGTATAATATATTGTCCTTGTTTCTTCATAAATATTTTACATGGATTAATGATTTTTATTAACTACCTAAATAGAATAATTCTTTTTTTTTGCAATAAAATTATTTAAAAAAAAAAACATGTAATGGTTAAACAATTTAAACATAATACGTAAAAAAAAGTGGGGAACGGTAATGTCAAAGTAGGAACAAATTATTTTAACACTAGGTCCCCAGATTCCCTCTCCTATCCTGTTATGTGTGTGGGATGTGCAGTATGAAGCTAGAACAATAAAAATGTCTAAAAACACATATACATATTAAACTTTGAAATATTATTAATGAAACAATAATTAAAATTATTACAATAAAATAAATACATATTTAGAGGAAATGAAAAAATAATAGACGATAGTCACTAGGTAGAATGAATCATATATTTCAACTATTGCAGTAAAAAAAATAACAAAATTTGGAGACATGACCTTTAAAAAGATCTTTAAGAAATTATATGATACTTATTTATTACTAAGGAACATAAGTAATGTCACAATATTTTATTCATGTATTGCATTTTTTACACTAAATGCTTAAAAATTACGTTTAAATTATTTTGTCTAAAGTTTTATCAATATATGTTGAAGTGGTTTTAGACATACATTTTCAATTTCCCACATACTAAAAGTCCAAGGAATTACATACACTTTTTCTGAACGTGATAACGTCGTGTTGGTCGTGATGTGAACTCCGAGTCCGTACATGTAAACGCGTAAAGCCAGAGCCGAGCGTGCGACCGAGAGCGAAATAAGCGATAGAGCGAAAGAAGCGTTCGGCTTGTGATGCATCTATCCAATCATTCTTACTTGTATTTCAATGAACGTTGCACTCGTTGCATTTTTTTGTTTGCAAAAAAAAAGAAATGTTCAATTAACTCCTTTGTATTAGACAAAATAATTATATTTCAGTGATAATATTTTAATTCTATTCTACAATGACCGACTTTAAAGGCGGCCAGTTATTTATTTTTTTGTATCTTGCATATAGCAGGGTAGGCAGAGGGTACTTATTAACATTAGGACATTTCGTTTCTTATTTCGCAATGCTGCACTTTGTCATGTTACCAGAGCGGTAACGAGGAAACGGCAATAAATTAATTTCTCCAAGTGGGAATCAATCCCACAACCGCGTTTCTAGTTAGTTAGCTATGCCATTGCTGCCAGTTTTTTTCTTGGAATTATCTATCAATATTTAGAATAATACATAATATATAAAAAAAAATTAACAGCAATGGCTGACTCAAATATACACAAACCAGTATAACAAATAAGATAATCGAATTATTATATCATTCACTTTAAACGAAGAAGAATAAGGTTGAATCTTATAGAAACAAATATAGCAATTTTCATTTTCTGCACTGTAACCAAGAATATCAAATATTGTTTTCCATGTTGTTGCATAATTAAGTGGTTATTTTATTTTCTTGTACTATAAAGCATCTTTATCTTTTAAACTGTTATAAAATTATCAGGGTAGAAAAAAGGAAATCTAATGCAAGACTAAGCAAGACACCTTTTTTCCTACGCACCGCCCGATTTTCGAGAGAATACGACAATACTAATAAAGCAGGAAAACAAAAATATTTTAAATTCAATCACTCCACCAAATGAGGATCAAACAAACAACCATTACAGTCAGATACTGTCCCACTGCGCAACAATACCTATACATGTGTAAAATTATATACATTATTATGGAAACATAATTAATATTAATTTGCAAAAAATTTACTGAGATTACTTTATGTGCTTCTATATGATTAGTTTGGCCGTTCCACATTACAACTAACTACTAAACTAATGTTTATTTTCACTAACAATTAGTTACTTCTTGTTGCATTGTCGTTCTAGTAAACAGATCCATTGTGAGCGCACTAAGGAAGACCGGTATTGAGCGATGATGATGAAGATGCAGTTCCACTAACTCTCCGAGAGACGTAGAATAGTCGGTGTGGACCATTTCTATACCTTCATCACATAGCGTGAAGGTAAGGTATTCATCTGACGATTCTGCGTACATGTTTGATATCCTGTGAAAGAAAACAACATATATAGGATAGACTCAGGGTTTCTAGTGTTAAGACATTATTTATTGCTGGATGCTGTGTAATAAAAGCAGGAACACGTAAACTATTCATCATACAGTAGGAATCGAACCCACTCGTTCAAATATCACATTTACAATAACCTCATTGTCATACTGCACCATAATTATAAGTAATTAAAGTTTAAGCTTACCTATAGTTCTTATGACCAGTCCTATCAATTTTGTAACCCAGCAGCATGTAGCACACATCCCTGTATTCTTGTGCTGCAGATGTAAACTCTTCTTTCATTCTGAAAGTTCAATAAGTATATTAAAAAATAACTTTCTGTAATAAAATCAGCTTCACGCTATGTCCGCACGCACACATCAGGATAGCCACAGGGTACCTGTTAAGACACTACTGTCCCCACTGTCCGCCAAGTTTTAGAGGTATTGCGTGTTGAGTGACGGAACTCAACGCCGCATTTTGTCTGGATACCAGAGAAAAAAAATTAAAATATAAATTTACAGAAATATTTCATTTCCTCAAGTGGGGTTCGAACCTACAACCAGTTGCGTTTACAGTCACATTTTGTGGCCCGCTCACGACTGGCCTCACTATCTATATTCTTTAAATTATATTCTATACATTGATGAGTTAATTGTATTAATGAGCCTATTTGTATGTGACTGATTGACGCATAATTTTCATTAAAAGAGAATCCAGCTATATAAAAAAAACGGCTTAAACTTAACTTTTCAAAAATATTTATTAATACAAAAAAGGATTTGAGAAACAAATATATTATTAAAAAAGCCTTAAATAATAATATAATCACCTTTGCAATTTTATCCTACTATTCTCAAGTTGTGAACGCAGCTGTTGCATTTCCTCCGGACACGCCCCAGAGCCGCCTTCGCGCAGAGCAGCTTTCAATTGTTTTATCTGAAACACTATGTTTTCAAGACCAACTCTCCATTTTCCACTTTCAGTTAAATGTTGAGTTATTGAAAGTGGAAAATGGAATCTCAGAACTCAAGGTCTCATTTTAGGTTAGCAGCGCAGAGAAATGAAAATAATTTAAAGTCATTCCTTTACATAAGTAGGGATAGATATCAAAGCCAATATGTTTACACACAGATGATGTCCAGCTGTACCACAATAATTTTATTTACATATTTTTTATTGTATATTAATAAAACAGTTACGTATTTTATGTTAGTATATTAAGATATAATTCACCTCTTCTTGTGCTGTATCCAAGTCGACTTGCATTTGTTTTTGAGCAGCTGCAGCCGGGTTATCGGCTAAGTGCAAAATCTGTAAATTGCAAATATAGAAAAATAAAAAAAAGTTTTCGGCGTCTCTCGGCGGTTTAGGCAGATTTAGTTAGCTCGTTTGTGAATTAAGGTAATCTATATAGACACCTTAATGGGTGCAGCCAGCCTCTCTAAGTGGAGCTGTAGCTGATCCCGCTGAGCACGCAGCTTGGCCACCTCGCGCTTGGCAGCCTCGGCCTCTTCACGCAACTTGTTTGCCTCCGCTCGTGCACTTTCTGCAACTGAAATAGGGTAAACCATATAGCTATCGCCGACTTAAGCATTTTAAATATGTTGTCATAAAGAATAAACATGCATATATGTACCTTTTTACACAATAACAATCTTAGATCTTTAATCAAAAAATCCATAACTAACAATNATATTTCAAGCCAAGCGCGGCGTTGAGTTCTGCCACTTAACATGCAATGCCTCCGGAATTCCGCAGAAAGTGGGGAACGGAGTGTCTTAAAAATACTAGGTTCCCTTTACCTACCCTGCTGTCAGCGGGATACAGCGTGAAGATGATATAATTTGATTTTTTTTATAAAAGTTTTAATGTTTTTAAACTGATCTAACCTATTTTTTTTTATTTACAAATTCTTTACAATCAAAACCTATAAATGTGTTTAATTTTTTTTATTATAAAACCTTACTCGCNGAACATATTTTAATATTTTAAAAAATGATACCATTCAAAATTATCTTAATATAAATACAGACAATAAAAAATTAACTAATAAAATAAATAATTGTGTTATCTAACTACCCTACGTCAGCGTGAAGCCATTTTCAACACGCTCTTATTGACACTAAACTCTCGCTACACTATTTTGAGGCAGTTTTTTTATTTTTTAAAGCACAAACCTACCATTAGCGTTTGTATCGTGATCGTGCACAGCGAGTAGATCGCGGTACCCTTGCAACGCCTTCTCTAACTGTTCAACTCGCGCCGCCAGCAGAACCGCACCACCGGAACCTGTCTCGCCTACCAAAGTCACCGAGAGTTCCTTCTCGTAGCTGTCCAGTTGCTGTCTGTGAAATTTTATTATATACTATTATCGTACTATCAAAGTGGGTAATGGAGTGGCTTAACCCAAGGTATAATAAATTTAATAAAGGACCGGACGATAGTTGACAGAAGCACATCACAATTTAACGGAAGCCAAACCAGAGTAACCACAATATTTTTATAAACATTTCACTAAGTGATAACTGGGAACCAAAACTCAGTTATCATGCTTAGAAAACACTATATTTCTTTTGAAAATAGAAGTATTTTTTCACTATTAATTTTAGTAGTATTTGTTATTTAAAACAGACATTATAAAAATTGGTAATATCAAAAACTGGTGATTTTGTAAATTGTAAAATTAAAGATAGCTAGAAATTATTCAAGGAATTGTGGCAGTGGGACAACATATAACTGCAAAGGTGATGGTTGTGGGTTTCATCCTTACTAGGGAGAATGAAAGCGGGAAATAGCATGAACCTATTGATAATGAACTTACCTATAACTATCTCTCTCTCGAGTCACCAGGAGTAAACGTTTTTTTAAACGGTAGATGAGGTCCTCTTGAGTTTTGCGCACAGTTTGTAGATCATTTAACTTAGTTGTCGCCTTATCGCGTTCAAATTTGAGAGTAGCAGCTTCCTTGAAGGTTCAACAATAATTTCAATAAGTATAATACAATAAGTTCGATATTGCACTTTTTAAGATTTTTTAAAAAATTGGGGAATGGAATGTTTTGACACTAAGTTTTTCCATATACCCGGCTATCACGAAGCTGAACAAAAACCTGTGTTGCTTTCGTTCACATATTGTATATGTAGCAACTCTACTGCGCAAGTTTGACTTGTGCCTTTTTTCTGAAACATTATAACATGTTTGTCGGACTATAATTTCGGCCTCTCTGAGAAAATCTCATATCCAACTAAGGTGTCATATATATCGAAGTTAGCTATAGATCGCTGCACAGATTTGATTTTAGGATATTTTTACATCATGTCTTATCTTCCCAAGCGAACGTTCGATCACCACTAGTTTACTATTCGATTAAAATGACGACGATATCTAAACAAATATAATCTTCAAGTCCCAGCTTACCTCCGTGAGCACAGCCAGCTGCGACTGCGCGGCGCTCTGCCCCGCCACGGCACTCAGCTGGCTGTTGAGAGATGAGTCCAGAGTGCTGGACAGCGCCCGCGCCGAGTCCACGCCGTGCGCGCGCGCTGCTGAGCGCCACTCGTCTAGCGTGGACTCTACGGATGCTAGTTTCACCTGAAATAAGGATATATGTTTAAGAAATATGACTAGAACTAATTGTATTGACTGCAAAATTCATAATATATGGTTCAGTGGGAAGTTCCTTGACTCTTTTCTTCTTGACAATACATTATTGTTACAAAGTACAAAAAAAGGTGTGTAAAAAGTATTGTACTACTGTAAGTTTTTTGTCTCTACATCCCACATATAGCAAAATAGGCAATAAGGACATTTACCAAAAGACTTCCATGCTGAGCTAAGTCTTGTGACCAGGGCGAGGAAATAGAAATAATTAATTACCTCATCATTGATCATTTTCAGTTATGACTTTGTGCCGCTGCACCACAATGGCCACAGTACTGTATAAATATATAAAGCTAATGAATATAAAACAATACAATATTGAATACATTTGAATATGTAAATAATAACCTTAGCCTCATGTAGTTCCTGTTGGACTGGCTGTAATGTTTCAACTTTTGTAGATAAAACATGAACCTGTTCCTCCAGCAACAGCTTATTGCTTACAGCATCTCTTAGAGATCTCTCTGATGCTCTAAGACGGGTTACTTCTTTTTCTAATTCCGCCATATTAGTAAGGCGTTTTTGGGCTGTCTGTAATAAGAAGTACATTTAAGATTTATATAATAATTATAAACATAAAATATACAAAAAATACTATCTTAGATTTTGATATGTATTATTTGTACATGGAGGTTATAATCAAAAGCTGTTATTGGTGACATCAAATCTGAAATCTTAAAAACCTATTTTATATTTTTTGAGATACTGTATTTAAGTGATAATATTATCAGAACACATCAGTAATTTTTATTAGTAATAACTAATAAATAATTGAACAGTTTCAGCCCAAACCACACGGTTGAATAATAATATTAAACAAAATATGAATTTACTTACTTTAGCCTGCTGTTGCCNAGTGGGAAGTTCCTTGACTCTTTTCTTCTTGACAATACATTATTGTTACAAAGTACATAAACAGGTGCGTCAATAGTGCAAATAACGCATATTTCACAATAGCGCATGTTTCACAAAATATCTTATATACAAAAGAATTCCAATATTTCATGAAAAAATGTAAATTACTATTTTGGCACTATTGTACTAGTGGCAATACTGTAAGTTTTTTGTCTGTCTAACTTTACATCCCACATATAGCAAAATAGGCAATAAGAACATTTACCAAAAAGCTTCCATGCTGAGCTAAGTCTCGTGACCAGGGCTAGGAAATAGAAATAATTAATTACCCAAATGGGAATTGATCATTTTCAGTTATGACTTTGTGCTATATATATCAAATAATAATATAAATCAATACAATATTGAATACATTTGAATATGTAAATAATAACCTTAGCCTCATGTAGTTCTTGTTGGACTGGCTGTAATGTTTCGACTTTTGCAGATAAAACATGAACCTGTTCCTCCAGCAACAGCTTATTGCTCACAGCATCTCTTAGAGATCTCTCTGTTGCTCTAAGACGGGTTACTTCTTTTTCTAATTCCGCCATATTGGTAAGGCGTTTTTGGGCTGTCTGTAATAAGAAGTACACTTAAGTTTTTTATATTAATTATAAACATAAAATATACAAAAAATACTTTCTTAGATTTTGATATGTATTATTTGTACATGGAGGTTATAATCAAAAGCTATTATTGGTGACATCAAATCTGAAATCTTAAAAACCTATTTTATATTTTTTGAGATACTGTATTTAAGTGATAATATTATCAGAACACATCAGTAATTCTGATTAGTAATAACTAATAAATAATTGAACAGTTTCAGCCCAAACCACACGGTTGAATAATAATATTAAACAAAATATGAATTTACTTACTTTAGCCTGCTGTTGCCAATCTTTGTAAGAATCTTTTTCATATTCCAATTCTTTCAGTTTACTAGTTACTTGTTGTAACTCAAATATTGTTTTATCAAGTTGTGTTCTCAATGAGGTACATTGTTCTGCTTTAGATGTTTGCCTTGCTACTTCTTTTTTTAGCATATCCACTTCTTGTTGGGCACCTTCTAGAGCCTTAAATATATTTTAATTATATTCAATCCCCATTATTTTATTAACTTTACTTGAATATGGTCAAATGAAATTAACTAAGTATTGTGTGACACAAGACACATTCCAAGGGCCCAAGGTAACTCTGCCCGTATGTGTATGTCAGTTATAATTATACAAATTAGTTAAGATCTATGCCTAGTTTGCCAGACATCTCGACTTTGGTAGGATATTCCTAAAAATTAAATGAAAGTGGGACAGAATGTTATGAATTCTTATTAGCTACTTTATTTTTTTAATAACATACTATCAATTCTAGACACAAAAATTGCCAGGAGAATATCTACACTGTCTGGGATTGATACATTCAACTAAATATCTTTATAATATTAGGATTGATAATGTAAGCTTTAAAAGATATAAATAAATTAAATGTCACAATTTATTTCAGCAGTATAATCTTATTATACTGAGGAGATTTTATGTTATACACATACCTGAAGTAATTCAACCATATCCTTCTTCATTTCAGATAGTTGATCCTTACTACTGACATTAGCTTCTAATAGTTGATCTTTAAGTTCAGCCACTTGTTTTTGAAGTTCACCTCTATCTTTCTCCCACTTTGTTTTACTGTCTTTATGTTCTTTAATTGCCTGCACATATTAGAATTATACATTTACTTTGAAAAGAATTAAATATATTTAATTCTAAAAAATATCCTTAAATAATTAAATATATTTAATTTAAAAGTACTTATATTAAAAACAATTAAAACACTGCCTCATTGTTCTACCAATGGCTTGGCCGAAAAAACCTGAAAACAATGGCTTTAAGGTTCAATTCCAACTTGGAGAACTAAGTTAATCTTATATCTTGGTTTTAAAAGTTATGAACTGATTTGACAATAGGTTCTTTCTGCGTTTTTAAGATGCTGTATCTCATATATAGCAATATATGAGATACAGCATCTTAAAAAAAATCTAAGTAATATACACTGTAAATGCCATTACTGCATTATATTCTTCTTTGAGTTCTTGTTCTCTTCTTCTAACTAACTGTAATCTTTCCTCCATATCTGCAAGAGCTCGTTCATCTCTTTTATGTTGTTCAGTAAGAGATACTCTTTCTTCTTCAAACAATATTTGCATTTCTTTTCGTATAGTGTGTTGATGATTAACACGCGATTCAAGTTTAGTTATCTGAAAGAATATAATTTATATATAATTATACGTTATATCATTATATTTTGATTGTTTATATTACTTTTATCTCTATTTTAATACCTGTGCTTTTGCTGCAATTAAATCAACTTTTAATCTTTTTGTTTCCCACGGCGATGGGGGCTGGTTTGATGAAGATTCAGTACGTGCTCGTTTTTCAGGTGTACCGGAGTCGCTCAAGCCCAAACTAGACTTTCGTTTACCGATTGACATCATAAGTGGTGTTCCTATAAATTAATACAATTTTGTGAAAGTTTTATAAGTAAAAATATATAATCTTGTGTGATTATTAAAAAGCACATTACCTTCTTTGATGGATTGGTTACTATCAGAAAAATTTAGTTTAGTAGACGCCGCCAATTTATCCTTCGGCGGATCGGTGTTTATAACCCGCCTAAAAGGTTCTAATACATCACTAAACAAAGACATATCACTTTCTTTAGCCATTATTAAATAAAATCTAAAATTCTTATTATTAAATGCAGCACATAATAATTATTAACAAGACTTTTGTTGAAAAAGACTAAAAATCCAAAGTTTTCGTATTTGTAATTACAGCGTACAATAAAGTACGATTGTCGATTTTACAGACTACACTATACCTACAGTGCCATTTAGAAATACAGATAATATTTTTTTTATATTAAATCAGAATACAAAAATCGAGACTCATACAACTAAATTTACTGAATATTTTGTTCTGTATATTCAATTATTTAGTTTTCTATTTGAATTCTATGTCCATAAATATATCTCATTGAAGTTAATAAAAAAAGATGATCGACAAGATGGGGTAGGAAAATGAATGTTCATTTATGAATATGATAACTGAATTAAAATTATATTTTGAATTAATTTGAAAAAAATAAACTGTTTATTATTTATAATAATTAATCTTCAACTGCCGACGTTTAATATTATATTATATCAACTCCATATATAACAATAATTTCTTTTAAAGAATCGATAAAATAATACCATTATCTGAGTCGAATACTATTCTGATTTATCTACTATTATTGTATTTTATTAGTACAATTTGATTCTTATTTTATGCTAATAAGGTTCAAGTTTCAAGTTCAATTCAAGTCATCTATAGCCACTCGTTCGTCGTTTGACAAATTGACAATGTGTTATTTATAGGTTATATTTTTGTAAACAAAAGTAATATATCAAGAAGTTCAGTGTTTGTAAATCTACATATTATACAATTTGTAAAGAAAATGGAAACCGATACTACACAAAACAGTTACTTTACTAGTTACGAAGATTTAGAGGTATTATTTCGCATTTTTTCTTTTCATTTTTATTGTTACAAAATTTTACTCTACAAAATGCTGCTCTACAATGTGAAAGTCAAGAAAACAACTATAGTTTTATATCCCATATTACAGATTATGTATCTTATACAAGCAAGTATTAATTTCTTGATGAAAAATTTAAATATTGATTACCCTTTTAGATTCATAGATTGATGTTGGAAGATAATCCAAGGACTGAAACTTATAGAAAAGCAATTTTAGAAAATGCATCTTATTTTAAAGATAAAATTGTTATGGATGTTGGCTGTGGAACTGGAATTTTGTCAATATTTTGTGCTCAAGCTGGTGCAAAAAAAGTTTATGCTGTTGAAGCTAGCAACTTGGCTTTTTTAGCTAAACAGATAGTGAAGGAAAATAATTTAGAGGAATTCATTGAGGTAGGTGTTTAAAATAAGTTTAAAATTTTAATTATGTATATTAAATAAATATTTTTTATATTAACAGGTAATTCATAGTAAAGTAGAAGATGTAAGCTTACCAGGAAACATTAAAGTAGATGCTCTGGTTTCTGAATGGATGGGATTCTATTTACTTCATGAAGGTATGCTGGACTCAGTATTATATGCTAGAGACAAATTTCTGAAGCCAGATGGAGAAATGTTTCCAGACAGTGCTTGTATTTATGTTGCCCCATGTAGGTAAGATTTACAACTTTCACCATCTAAATTATATAGAGAAAAGATTTCTAATAAAATTAATTTCTTTGCTAACAAATATTGTCAAAATATATTTTGTATATATTAATATTGAGGAATTGCTATAGAATTAAATATATTAAGGATAAATTTATAAATTTTGAATTTTGAAATGAGGCAATTCAGAGTGCATAAAGCTACATGTTGATTAAGTGTTTTCCATTCTTATTTCACAACAATATTATTTGCAATATAAAAATCATTCTTAATACTAAAAAATTCTAAAGATTTGTGGATGCATGATATCGAAGACATTTATTTAACTCCACTTATTGTTCTAGTGTTCCTGAATTATATAAATGGAATAGTTTCCATGGGGTAAATCTATCAGCATTTGCAAATCAGCTTAGGTCAAGCAAGAACAGCAAACCTGAAATAATGACCATACAGAAAGAAGATCTTTTAGGGCCTGGTACTGTCATAGCATGGCTCAATTTAAAGGAGGACAAAGTTAGTGACTTAGAGTCCTTTAATATAGAAGAAGTTATAGGTTTGTAGAAGTTATAGGGAGGACTGTTTCTTTTTCATTTTGATTGAGATGTCTAATAGACATGGAAAAAAGTATTTTAAAAAAAAAAGAAAAGTATAACTAGAAGAGAATGTCACAGCAGTGTTTTGATATAAGGTTGTTTCTGCCTCTTCTACCGTATGCGGAATAAAATGTGTAGACAAATCATATACTAAGCGTTTTGTTTGTTACATATATCTACATATATATATTATTACCTAATAAACCTTCAAAGTTCTTAACTGAATATTCTTCTTTATATAATTTTAGGAGTTACTAGAAATGGACACTACCAAGGAATATGTATATGGTTTGAATGCTATTTTCCTCAAATATCAGCTGTGAACCGCATCATTTTAAGTACAGGACCAGAAAGTCCAGCGACTCACTGGAAGCAAACTATAATACTTTTGCCTGAAGAACAAAGTGTGGATGAAGAAGAACCTATTGCATATGGAATAAATATAAATAGAGATTTAGAAAATCCAAGAAGGTAAGATCCATTTACATAGGTATTGAATTAACATAAACAGATAACTAATTAATAATTTTTTTTAATAACATAATGTATGTTTAAGTAAAATGTATATGACGAAGACTCCCCCCCCCCCATAATTACCCTTATTTATAAGTTGTAACATGTTGTTGTATTTACAAGTGCATAAAAGTGCACATGATGAGTTTGTTTGAATGAAAATAGTAAATATTTCATATTCTCGAGTGGAAATTGAACCCCCATCCTGTTGCATTCACAGTCACATATGTTGTATCCCTGCACCACAACTGACCTTATATTTTTTATGTTTCAGGTATAATATTCAACTAAGTCTTTTGGATCCAGATGAGGTGGAGCATCCTGTACCATGCACATGTTACATGACCAAGTGTATTTTAATGAAAACTGTAATGCAACAAAATGCAGACCATATAATTGGTCAGAGATCTGCCGAGTCCAACATATTAGAGGAGGATAACATTGATGATGATGATTAAAACTAAATAAAATTATTTTATGTTGTTTTAATTTACTTATATAACATACAAAAATAATAAATTCAACAATTTAACTTGTGCAACTTTACAATATTTATATCATGTGTAAAGTATAGCATAGTAATTCTTCAATAAATTATGAAAGAAAAATTACTTTACAAAGAATCATTTGAATATATGGATACCATAAATATTTTGAATAAGTAAGGCCTTGGCAATTTTAATTGTTATATTAAGAGAAATGCTTAACAATGCTTATTGTTATATTTCATTTAATGCTCAATCATAGGTATGTATGTCTAATCTGCAGAGTAGCTATGACGTATATTAATATACTTGTAATTTAACCTCTATTAAATAGCACTAGCAACACTTTAGAATTATTCAACTTCATATTGACAATGTTTTTAGTACATGTTGAAAGAGTTTAATAGATTTCATTATATATAATAATAGTACTTTAATGTGGAATTTATGTACGAGTATATTTTATATATTGTATAAATTTACAATATAAATAGTTTTTTTTTTCAGTTTTACGCTGTATCCCGCATACAGCAGGAGCTAGTGTAGTCACTCCATTCCCGTTTTCGAAGCATTGCGTGTTGAGTGGCTGAACTCAACGCCGGGCTTTTGCGTTGCTTCCAGATTGAAGAAATGAAAATATTAAGAAATAATAATTCATTTCCTCGAGTGGAAATCGAACCCACGACCGTCGTTTCACTCACATCCTTGTACCACTACGCCACGACGGCCTCAATAAATAAATAGTAATTGAATATCAATGTTTACAAACAGTAGTGTTGAACGAATAACAAAGTTCAATATTATAACAGGAACGAAACAGGAATTATAAGTTTTTTAATTTCTACCAATTAACATTTAATCAATATCTCAACATGCTGGTAACAGATTGCGTGAGTTGAGCTTCACCACTAAGCCACCGGTTGTAGTCAAGTCTCATCAATAGCCGAGCTAGATATACTCCACAAGGACGATCCCTTAAGGATACTAGAAGCTGCATTAATTGCTTTACTAATTTGTTAAACCTGAAAATAAATATAAAATTTTATAGCTTAATTTCTTATATTTTAGCTGATTTATTATAGGTCAACATTAGGTTTTTATCCGAGCCTGCTTTAGCGCAGCGGCACAGCTCTTGACTCTAAACTCGACGGTTGTGGGTTCGATTCTCTCAAAATGTAGCTTGAATTTCCGCCATTCAACACGCAATGTCTCTAAAATTGAGAGATTCGTAAAAAGCATCTCATCACTACGTTCCCTTTGCCTATCCTCCTATCCTCCTATATATGGGACATAGTGAGATAAATAAAAAAAATGTACAAAGGTTTACCTCTCACTATATCCTCTTAAATAATAATCTTCTGCCTCCTTATCGGAAGCGAACTCGCCAATGCTACAAAACGAGTGACATAACTTCAATAGTTCCATTATATTACAAAATACTGGATTGTTTATGGAATCCAATGTGTCCCCTGTTTCACTGTCGTTACCCTAAAAATAAAATATATAATATTAATTTTTATATAATAACATTTGTAAAAAAACTTTTTAAACAAAATAAAAAGGGGTGATTGTAGAGAGAACAACCTAGGGTTATGATATTGTATCCAATATACCGCCCTATTTTCGAGACGTTGCGCTTTTGCCACTTAAGCAAAAATTAATGCCGCACTTATTTTATAAGATTAAAGAAATGAAAATAATTCATTCCCCCGAGTAAGAATCGAACTCATAATTATCGTGTTTACTATAAACGCTATTCCGTAAAATATTTTCATTTTCTCCCTCTATTCTCTCTGTCTATCCTGCTATATTCGGGATACAATGTGAAGCTAAAAAAATAATATGAAAAAAAAAACCATCAATATTTTTTTCTTATTCATATTTTATATACATACAGTGACAGTCAAAAAAGACTGGCTTAGAGTATCAGCGAGGAATGTTGCGTGTGCTTTCTTCAACTTCTCAAAATCATTAGTTTTACTAGCTGCCTCCATGAGCCGCGAGAAATTAGTCTCCAACACATCAGCTTGCAAGTAATGTTGTAGATTATCCATTAGAAACATTAGTTTATTGTGTAATTGGCATATAGAAAACCTAAAAAATGTATATATCATGAACAACTAGTGGGAAACATGTAACCATTCAGAGATTGATCCTGGCTGATGCATCACAGTAAACTGAGTGATCATTGCCAAGCCTACGATGATGGGCCATAGCCCCTATACGATTATGCATCTGTTGAGTTGTATATCCACATATGTTATCTGTCATCACCATAAGTGAACTAATAAAACGAATGAACGAAGATTATCTAATGAAAATAAATTAAATATTCTATTTAGATTTTATTTGAAAGAATCTTTCCTATATATTACTTCGATTTACCGTGTAGATTGTTTGTAAGTTTTCCAAAGGGCGTGCAAATCGTGCTGCGTTTTCTTTATTCTCAATAGTAACCGAAACATATCATTGTATCGCGCCAGTACTTCCGGCGCAAACAAAAGGTGTAGCGGCCATTTGAAATCATATTTCAAAATTATTGTCAACCAGCCATCTGCAACTGTTTGAATTTAACTTATAATATTTTATACTGTATTTTTAAACATTTATTTATAGTGTCTTCATATAGTTTTTCAATGTTGCCAACTTTTTTATAAGCTACATTTATCCTACAATGTTTTATAAATAAATACAATACGGGCTAATCGGGGCACCAGTGAAGTTAACTGAAAACGATGATTTATTTTAAGATTTTTCTTTCTTTTTCTACCCGAAAGAACAATGCGCAAAATTTCAGAAGCCCTAACATTAGAGTGGCAACGATTCGTCAACCATGTTATATATTACCTGTGCTGCTATCATTATCTATGGAGGAATTCGCAGAATTATTTGGCTTCACATATGGTAATTCAAAACTAAATTTTTCTATGTCTGCACTGTTGCTCAAAAAGACTGCACGAGCCGCTAATTGGAAAGCGTGGTTCATATCTGTAGAAATAAATGAAAATATGTAATATGAAATCTAATTATATAATAGGGGATAACAAGAAATGCTTCACACCATATTATAGTAAATTAAAAATTCACATCTGAAAAAAAAATATCCCAAAATTATATATTATAATACCTCTTGTTGATGTTCTTGTAGTAGGTTTATCTAACATGGGTGCTGTAAGCCTCAATAATTCTAAGAAAAGTTCCCCTCGCCCCAGTAAATAAAAATCTTTCATGAGATGCAATTCATGTATAAGCTGAGCTTCCTCTACCACCACCGTCCATAAATGCTAAAATGTTCAATATAATATTTTATTAATAAATGGTTTTTTTTTAGCTTCACCCTTTATCCCGCACACAGCAGGGTAGGCAGAGGGAACCTGGGAACCTAGTGTTAAGACACTCAGTTCATAAATGTTAATTTACAATAATAAATATTGGAAGTGTAAAAATGCAAAAGTCTTGGCGCAGGAGCTCAAGCATGTGACTGTAAACGCGACAGGTTGTCGGTTTGATTGCCACTCAAGGTAATGAAATAATTAATTTTTTTTATTTTTTCGTTCTGGTGTAAAGACATAGCGAGGCGTTGAGTATCGCCAATTAACACGCAATGCGTCCAGAATTTGACAGAAAGTGGGGAACGGAGTGTCTTAACTCTAGGTTCCCTCCGAATATTTCTATGAATATAGTTTATAATATGAATATAGTTCTACTAATATAACAATTCAGAATTTCGAGTAAGTACAGGGTAAGTGGTTTCGGTAAAGTTTGATGTTATAATATCGAAACTAAAATATATATGAATAGACGATAACGATGAGTTTAATTNCTCTTGTTGATGTTCTTGTAGTAGGTTTATCTAACATGGGTGCTGTAAGCCTCAATAATTCTAAGAAAAGTTCCCCTCGCCCCAGTAAATAAAAATCTTTCATGAGATGCAATTCATGTATCAGCTGAGCTTCCTCTACCACCACCGTCCATAAATGCTAAAATGTTCAATATAATATTTTATTAATAAATGTTTTTTTTTAGCTTCACGCTTTATCCCGCACACAGCAGGGTAGGCAGAGGGAACCTGGGAATCTAGTGTTAAGATACTCAGTTCATAAATGTTAATTTACAATAATAAATATTGGAAGTGTAAAAATGCAAATCTTGGCGCAGGAGCTCAAGCATGTGACTATAAACGCAACAGGTTGTCGGTTCGATTACCACTCAAGGTAATGAAATAATTAATATTTTTATTTTTTCGTTCTGGTGTAGATGCAAAACGCGGCGGTTACTTCCGCCATTCAACACGCAATACCTCCAGCATTCGTCGAAAAATAGGGAGCGGAATATCTTAATACTCCCGCCCTCCCTCTGGCTATCCTGTACAAGCGTGAAGCTGAAATAAAACGTGTAAAAATACCATAGCATTTATAGTGAAAGAATATTATTTATAAATTTATAATATAAGATTCGCTATAGTAAGTTCAACACTAAGTTCCCAGAGGAACCATGCCCATATACGGGATGTAGCGTGAAACTAAAAAACAAAAGTATAGACACGTATAGATCTCCTGTAAAAAAATCCGCAACACATTGACAAATCCACAAAGTCAATACTACACTACGCGGTTGAAGTCCGTTATCATGCGAGTTATTTACTTACTTATCCAAACGTATACAAAAAAATATTTAATACTTTATCAAATATCTCATTATCTTAAAGCTTCTTAAGATGATATAATCTTTGTATAACATTACATTAATTAAATTTTAGTTGATACTTATATTTGGCAAAAGGAGCCAAGTTTAACATAAAAGAGACTAGACTAGACTTAAAAAGAAATTAACACATAATGATTTTAAAAATTAAAAATACAATACAAGTCTTCTCGGCAAGAACATCGGTTACATGCTATGAAAATAATTTATTGGGAATGGATTCAAAGACGACAAATAAATAAAAGAGTATATACTACTTTTTTATTATAATTTTGGTTTTTAATGATGAATATCTACTTAATGTAAAAATTGTGGAATTCTGATCGAGAGGTTTAAATAGTATCCTTTTATCAGAAATGTTTTTAAATTTAAGGAAGAGGATTGTTATTAGAAAAAGCTAATGATGATACATTTATACCTTTTAAGGTTGTAAGGTACTTACCTAATACCGGTTTCATTAAATGAATCAAAATAAATTTTAAGTCAGAGGACAAATGAAGTAGTTCACGGCCAACATTATAAATTTTATATTCTAAACTTGGCGACAACACTGTCGTGTTTAGAGATTATAAGACACATTATTATATAATTTTGTACATTTTATCTTTTCCTGGTGTAAACAAATGAAGTGTCTCTTCATTAATATTTCTCCGTTTATTATAAACTAATCAACGTATTCTCAACTGACGTGAAAACTGACTGACTGACGGTATAGTTAAAAGTATGAAATCTCTCAAAGGCGATGTAACCGAAACCGAAAACAAAGATGTTTGCAACAAGAATATGGAAAAAGAGGCAGATCTTGCCAAAACTGTGGATTATAATGATCTTCTATCCGCAGCAGGTGAATTCGGACTATACCAAGTGCTCTTATTTCTTTCAACGTGTCCATTTTACGTTTTCGGTGCGTTCTCATATTTCACTCAACTCTTCATGACAGAAGTACCTTCGAATCATTGGTGTTGGGTTCCTGAACTGGAAAATTTAACTGCCACTCATAGAAGATATCTAGCTATTCCACAGGATGATAGAGAAAATTATGGATATTCACATTGTTCAATGTATGCAGTGGACTGGGATATAGCGTTGGATCCTGCGATGAAACCAAATACATCGTGGCCTATCGAACCATGTAAACACGGTTGGGAATTTAATAGAAGTGAAATTCCATATCCGACAATATCTACTGAAATGGAATGGGTTTGTGAAAGAGACAGTTATCAAGCGACAGCGCAAGCAATATTCTTTATTGGATCTATAGTTGGCGGTTTATGCATTGGTTGGGTAGCTGACAAGTATGGCCGTTTACCCGCTGGAGTCATTGGAAATTTAATCGGAAGTATTGCAGGAGTAGTAAGTATTTTCGCTAGAAATTTCACAGAATTTAGCATCTGCAGGTTCTTTATGGGTATGTCCTACGATACCTGTATGATGATGATATATTTACTCGTTATAGAATATGTCGCACCGAAATATCGAACGATAGCAGCAAATTTACCAACTGGAATATTTTTTACTCTGGGCATGATTACACTACCATCGATAGCGCTTGCGTGTAGAGACTGGAGATTATTATCGTTGGTAACGAGTGTGCCCATGTTACTGGCAATATTTGCTCCGTTTGTTATACCGGAAAGTCCCAGATGGTTACTTTCTCAGGGTAGAATTAACGATGCAGTAGAAAAAGTATTGTCCATTGGACGAATCAATAAAAAAGTAGTTCCGGACGATTTTATAGAAAGATATAAAATATCTGCTAACAAATTGGATCCCGTTAAAAGTGCGACTGTTTTGGAAATCTTCAGACGACCTATTTTGAGAAAAATATTATTTTGGGTGTGTATAGAATTTATGTGCTGCACAATAATTTTTGATGCATTATTACGAAGCATCGGTGCATTGGCCTTTAACTTTTTCTTATCATTTACCCTTCTGTCCCTAACGGAATTTCCATCTTTACTTATAGTGTCATTTACTTTAGATTTAACCGGTCGCAAATGGATAACAGTTACAATGATGTTTTGCTGTTCTATTTTTAGTCTTTTAACAGCATTTGTGCCTAACGGCGTGGCGTCAGTATTATGTGCTATTATAGCAAGATTTGGTGTGAACATATGTTACACAGTGACTTTACAATGGGCAGCAGAAATGCTACCAACACCAGTTAGGGGATCGGGGTCATCAATTGTCCAAATTTGTGGATACATAGCTACTGTTGTATCACCTTATATTGTATACTTAAAAGTGTATATGCCAGTGTTGCCTCTAATTATTGTTGGTGGCATAGCTGGTATTGGAACTGTTGCCGCCATATTTTTACCAGAAACGGCTGGTAAAAATATGCCACAGACATTTGAAGAAGCAGAAGACTTGGTTAAGGAACAAAAGTTTTTCGATATTCCTTTTTTGAGAAAAACAAAATATAGTCAAAAAGACTAGATTTTTTATAATACAATTAAAGACATATTTATAGTTTATAAAGATCAAGTTACATCAATTATTTGCCACTCAAAGTTCAAAATATTGTGCAAAGTTATATAATATTTGTCAGTCAAAAAATACAGAGATTTAAAATTTCTTACCTTAGTAACACACTCTTTAATTTCTCTAACAACACTTTTTAGATTACAAACTTCAAATACTTCAGGGTTTTTGAGTTTCTGTAACTTATCATGAAACTTTGCTTCCTTCTCTTCCCATATTGTAAATCTTAAATAAAGCAATAACTTAATTAAAGAATATAAAGCAAACAAATAAAGAATATTAAAACAAATATAAACATTTATTTGATACATTTCATCATCTTTGAAGAAAACAGTGTTTCATCAACAAATTGTGCTTATTCATCAAAAAACTTTCTTTATCCCAGAGCAGCTAGTATAACGCCACTCTGTTCTCAACTGTCCACCTAAATTCAAGACACTACACTTAGTTTTAACAGAGTGGAGAAATGACAATAATTTATTCTCGCAAGTAGGAATCAAACCCACATCATGTATAGCATGTACAGTCAAAAACTTTCACACTGCATCAACATTGCTTCTCTAAATGGAAGTAAGAAAAAAATAATATGTTTATAAAAATAGTACCTTCTACAATCAGTATCACATTTTTGTAAAGTCAGCATTGGTCTATTTATAATAAAATTGCTATTTTTCTTCACTTTCTTAGGGTCAAAACCAAAAAGAATAACAGTTTTTCCAATAAATAGTATCTCTTGAGACAGTGAGAGCGGCATAAAATATGGTATCATGTTTGGATTAAGATTATATCCACAATCTAATGGTGTTTGTTGAAGCTGTTACAAAAAAATACAATTAATATCACTATAATATTAAGCATATTAATAAGTTTACAAATTATTTATTGAAGTTTCTCATTTATATCTTCACACCTGTATATATAGCAGAGTAGGCAGAGGGAACTTAGCATTAACACACTCCAATTACCATATTCTATTAAATACAAGATATTATCTGTTGATGGATGGAACGCAACACTGCAATTTGTCTTCTTAACAGAACACAAAAATAGAAATAATTTATTCTTTTGAGTTGGAATTATTGGACTCACAACCATACCATTTACAGACAGATGCTATCCTGCTGCACTACAATGTCCTTCATATATTTAATAAAAATAATTCATTTATTTATGTAATAAATAATAAAGTAACAGGATTTATACATAATATACTATAAAAACAAAAAAAAACAGTTCATACACTCAAAATATATAGTTCTCAACTCACAGTAGATACAAGCGATTTATCACAAGTATTTGTTGATGATGGCATTGACAAAAATGTGTCCGAGGAATCATTTTTCTTTATTTGAAATATAAAAAATTCTTCATAAGGATCTCTCAATTCACCATACAACAGCCATGTGCAGAGTTGGTTGATAAAAACAGTGTTTAAACATGTAAATATCCTAAAAATGGATTAAAAAAACAGCTTCACACTTTTTAATGAATTACTGGGTAGATATGGCAACCTAGTGTCACATCCCCTTCCCAACAATTTAGACATTACATATTGAATGATTTAAAAAAAAGCATTAGAAAAAAGCAAGCAACACAAGCAACATTTTGAATTGAACCCACAACTATCACATCTACAATCAAATTATAACTATGTCCCACTAAATTGGTTTAATAAATTTTCAATAAGTATGTTATTTATTTAACATTTTCTGTACTTACTGAACAATAGAGTCATGGACCATTTTATTTCCATTTAAAATATACTGATGTACAAGGCTTAAAATTTGGCATCCAGTGAGTCTTCTCTCTTTTATTGTATTTATTATTTTGTTCAAAGTATTAAATAGACCTCTAAATTTTTCTACATAGCTATACACAAAAGCCAATGTATAGTTTTGATTGCCAATAACAAGATCTTGTACTTCCTTCAAAGTTTTCTTATATGATCTCAAAACTTCTGTTACACCTTCACTAAGGGCTTGACCATATAATCCATGCGATCTGTGTCCTGATGCTAACAAATTATATTAATATTTCATTATTACTCCTTAATAAATATTAAGTGAAGACAAAGTGTAATGTTGGGTTCCACCCCTCAACATACAATCTTTCAAAAATTGGGTGGTGCATAGGAAATGATGGTAGTGTCTTAATACAAGGTTCTCTCTGTCTCTCCAGCTATATATAGTGAAGATAAAATAAATAAATAAAATATTTAAAAAATCCACATGAAATACCTGTTTGAAACTTTCTGGCGTGAAAAGATGTGCTTAAAACAAAGTTTTGTATTTTGTGATGACTTTTTGCAATTGAATATATCCTTTTATAAACTTCTGCATCACCTTCATTTGCATAGTGCTTTGGTTGAAGCTAAAAATAGGAAGATACCCACTATAAAATATTAACACATACTTTAACTGTTTGTTTTTTTTTATTTATTAGCTCCAAAATTTTTATACTTTAGTATTTTACTAAGAAATATAGTTAAAAATTTTCTCCTGTGTCTACCACCATAATTTAAATTTACCTCGCTTAAATTTGTTGTGCGGGAACAGTCCCATAAAACTAGGAGCGCATCATGAATCATTTCGAAGATATAAAACAAATTAGTATAGTTTATTGTCCAGAAGTAACGTATACTACATCAATAGGGAATACTTATTTCATATTATGTGGCACTACTTTGAGAAATTAATAAAAAAGTTATTAATTATAGTGAAAATTGTAGACTTGAAATAATCAAAAGTCATAACAAAAAATAAAAAACATATTGAATTATGAATATAACAGACAAACTGACAAAACTTATAGCCACAGATTAAACTACAGAAATGTATATACAAAATAAAAAATGTTAAAGTCAGATATAATAAATTATGTTGTATGTCTTACATAAATTTATAGTTTATAAAAGAAATACAGTACATGATTATTTGAAGATATTATATTTTCAAAAAATCAAATTCATATGCTAGGGAATGTGTTGTTGTAAAGAAATATGTGAATTATTAAATATTTTTCCTGAAAATCGAAACATTGACTTTATAACGATTATTTTTAATTATCTGTGGTTCTGGCGAATGGTCAATGGAGTGCGGTGACCTCCGTCCTGCGTCCGCGCCGCCGTTAAATTGATTTATTTAGTTTTGTCATAAACTTTTACTAAATCATATTATAAATGAGACACTGACTAACTTATATGCTTAGATAAAATAAAGAGGATAGACGTCTTTTTTATGTACATTATGTTGATAAACTTATACTATGGCAGAAGCTTGTAGGCTTGGAATCACAACAGATAGAAAGAGTAGTTGTACTCAGGATGAAAATTATTGTGTTTTTAATGTATTAAGTGTATTTATAGCTCTTGTGTCAATTCTTGCAGACTTAACTACAGGTTCTTACAAATTTATTCTTTAAACAACTCTTTTTTATTAGATAAGCAATTTGAAAATAATAGTTATTATTTGTCAACAAAAACACAGGTTCTTTTGTGTATATTTTATGATTGTCATTTTCAATTGCAGATATCCTTGTTTTTGCTGAATATTGCAAAGATGGATACTTATATTGGGCTTTATCTACTATGATTTTTATACTCTCCCCAAATATTTTAATAAATATTTTTTCAATGAGATGGTTTATTATTGACCAACAATCAAACCTGCGTCATTGGATTACTCATTGCAGTCTTGTGGGATTATTAGAAAGGTTTGTAGAAGGATATCAAGAAAACTATTTTCAAAAAAACAACAAGTATACAAAAGTTTATAAATTTTATTGTTTTAGGTACATTATATTCTTACAAAAAGTGTTTTCATGTAAGAATTTGGAGTCAATGAAATCACAAAAATTAATAAGCCAGAGAAATGACTTGAGTTTGTTACATTTTTTATATATTTTCACTGGAACTGTGCCTCAAATTATATTGCAAACATATGCTGTTGTTATGCTTAATGAAAATTATCATACAAAAGGTAAATACTAATACTTGTGGCGTTTACCTTTAAAATAATTATTAAATTACATGAAATCCTTTGTAGTGCACCAGCACAATATCTAGCTCATCAGTTGTAGATGATTTCCTTTGATTTCCACTTTGGGAACAAAATGTGGGCACAACCATTCTTATTACTCTATGTAATACAAATTGAGTGAAAAGAAGGGAATAAAATATCTTAACATTAGTTTTCTTTTATTCACGGCTATATGCAAAATATGGCATGTAGAAAAAATTGAATGAAATAATATAGAATTAATAAAGAAATTTCTATTTCAGTATTTGCCTTAGTTGCTTCAATAGCATCTGTGATATGGGGTTGTGTAGCATATATTTACAGTATTACCAGTTTTACCAGTGATAATTTTAAATGGAGTTCCATTATTTTTAAGCTTACATGGTATTTTGGTATTTTAGTTGGTAGAATTGCTGGTATTCTGTTGTTTACCATAGTTTTTGGTATATGGACCTTAATACCTCTTGGTGAGTTAATTACTAACTTAAATATTAATGATTTTAGTTTTATTAAATTATTTTTTTGCTAATATTGTACATGGCTTCAACTTTACAATATGTGTGAACCTAAAAAAAGTTGAGCTATGAAAAGGAAGACAAAAATGGGTGTTGATACCAATTCGTTAGAGTTTCTGAAATTCAGTCTTCCCTGCTATATGTGGAATACAATGTAATGTTATAATTATTTTTACAGGCTTGCACTGGTCAGCCATGACGTTTTGGATAATTACACAGAAGACAACCTTTTGTCCTAACAAACTGGAAGAAATATTTTACAATGCTGTCATGGGATTTGTATATTGTTTTTGCTTCATTAACTTGCGGGAGGGCCACACCAGATACAGAATATTGATGTTTTACACTTTGATTGTCACACAAAATTTTGGTAGTTTATTTCTGTATGTGCTGATATCTGATACTGAGAAACAGAAAAAGTCCTGGTCTATAGCTGCTACCATCTGTGTCATTATTGGAACTGTGATTGGTAAGTGATAATACACAGTGTAAACACCAGACAACATCTAAATGTAAACACAATGGTTATGAATTTTATTCTTTGCTCTGGTGTCTAGGCAATTCGCGGTGTTGAATTTTGCATTGCTTCTAGCATTCGGCTGAAAGTGAGGAGCGACGTTTAGACACATTTCACTCCTTCTACCAACTACGCTTATCTACGCCTACTCTGCTACATGCGAGATTCAGCATGAAGGTGAAAAAAAATCACAAATTGTGTAAATTCTCTGCTAAGTATCCTAAATTAAATTTAATGGAGGAAACCATTTAAAGAGCAAAGCTATTTAAACAAATTTTAAATGTGTCAATCAATTATGACCAGTCCAGCATGTTCATATAAAAGACGCTGCTCAGGTAGGTAATATTATAAATAAAAGCTAGTAATAAAATAGACTTTCTTTGCAGGTATGCTTGCTATGATATTGTACTATAGATTTTTTCACGCCAAAGGACCTATCCCATGGAAAAGCCCACAAGATGATGTGGAATTGAATAATAAAGTTCCCACATGTAATTCAGACAAAAATAATAAAAACAATGGACTCAATGATGTTAGATCATTTAAAACTTCTAACAAAGTTGATGAAACAGCAAGGTAATTTAATTTTAATATATTAAATAAATTATTTTTAGTGTTAAAGTAAACTTCATATCTAATATTTTTTGTAGAAATGATACAATACCAAGTAACCAACAATTACCACAGAATGATAGTGATAATGCAGACAAAAAGTTTTTGTTAGACCATTGGATTGCCAGATCTGGTTCACCGACCTTTACATCAGCTCCAGTAGGCAATCTAAGTATGGAGTCCTCAAGCATAGAACTATATACAGTGGAAAATACTCCCCAAACTGCAATACCTAAACGAGACCACCCAACCAATCTCATAAAAGTTACCAAAAAGAAAATATGCTCCCCAACAGAACTTGCCCTAAAACTATCCTCGATAGATAATATAGAAAGTTCCATAGACGAAATTACATCTAGTACTTTGAATTTGCAAAAGCGTCGCGGTATTTGTTCCTCGGATGAATTGAGAGATGACTTGAATAATCTCAATTTAGAATGCAATATTGTTGGTGAAAACTTCGCTAAAACTGATAGTTCAGAAATCAGCCAAGATACTGACGGGTCAAACAAAAAAACATCTTCAGATTCTATTGATATGGACTTAGATTTGAGTTTTAGTGATATAAACAGTTCCGACATAAACACATTCAATGAAAATATCGTGCAGAAACTTTGTTTAAGCGCTCTAAAGAATATCAAAGTTGGTAATCAAGATGCCGACATAGAAAATATACAGCGAATAGCACTGGATATATTAAAAGAAATGTATACTAAAAAAGATAAAATAAAAAATGGTATAACAAGTGAGTTGTTGCAATCAAAAAGAGATCTTGATACTCCAACCGAAATTTTATCAGTACACGATTATGAGAATATATGTGCAGTCAATATTGCTAGAGAAGCTTGGGGTTTACGGTCCTGGAATGGATATTGTGACATCGAAAATTGGTTACATGACGGCAGCGTTGTTAGAGATAGAAGTCGTGACACCCTGACTTCAGGGAGTTCCGAAATAAGCAGCTGTTTGTCCCAAGAATTGAAAAATGCTATACTATCAGCTCCAGCGTTTCCCAAAAAGCCGCATACATATTCAAATGTCTTTGTCAAATTCGACAGAAGTCAGGAGGATTATGTTAATACAGTGATGTGTCACTCCAATGATGACACTTTCTTGGCTAAACCATGCATGATAGACACCTTAAAGGACCCAAATCACTTAGAGCCGATTTTAGAAGAACTAGATGATTTGGGTGACATCGATATGTCATGCAAGAAACGCCTTAATTCTGAAAGTTCTCTTGTCGCAACGATTGACGAAATTAGAAAAGCGACTGTAACTAACTCCCCTAGAAATTTATATCATAGACGGGAACACCAATGGGATACCCCACAATTTCACATAGAGAAAAGCGAAACAAGCCTTAAAAAGGCAATTTGGAAGGAGCCCTACAAATTCGATTCCAGTAACAAAATGGAATCCTTGCCAGAAAAAGACTGTATTCTAGATGTATCGCATGGTTCAAAATTTGAATCGAAAGACTTGACTGCCCTGCCAATATCTCCTAAGCTTAGTATAGATAGTAAAAACCAAATTAAAAATGTAACGCGGCGTCAGAAATCTAATTATACGAAGCCTCCTACAAAGAAAATAAATAATAAACCAGAACAGCACGATTTATCAAATAAGGACATTGACTTTTTATGGCAACTAGTTTCAGATACCACAATGCCATTAAGTCAAGAAGATCTTTCATTAAGTCGTAAGACACCGTCGCTACAATCTTTGATACAAAAAGATTTACCGTCCAATGTTATAAACACGCCGGCTTCTAAAATATCGAATATTAAGAAAAATGCCAGAACCAGACCTAGAAGAAAGTTTTCTATACTCAGAGAGAGATTTGAACCGAAAGCAAATTTTCATTCCGATGAAGAAATTTTATACCACTGTTCCGAAAACGTGTCGCAAGTTGAATCTAACATAATGAATGTTAGAAATCATTTCGATCACGCCCCATCGAAACTAATTTGCCACCAGAAACAAGCTGATTTTTTGCCCAATGATGATAATAGTTATATTGAAACAGATATGTCCACAAAAAATATGAAAGATAAAAGATCTTTATTCATGAAACAGGTTCTTAGTCCGCCTCGCTTTAATACTAAACTGAGACATAAAGTATAACGATATGATACGACAGTCGTGGATTCAATTTCCTCATCATCAACAGCCATGTTTTGTCCACTGCTGGACATAGGCCTTCCCCAATTCTCGCCACCACACTCGATCCTCAGCTCTTTGGACCCAATTCAATCATTCATTCATTCATTCATTGTGGATTTCAATTTCCTCGTTCTGAAAAAAAAATACTATCACTCAATACGTAATGTCTCTAAAATTAAGCAGAAAGTGAGGAATGGCGCGTCTTAAGATTAGGTTCCCTCTTTCCACCCTGCTATATGCTGGATATAGCATGAAGCTAAATATTTTTGGCTTCAATTGTAGAACTGAATGATTGTTTTTGTAGATGCAATTCTGGCGTGAATTAGAACTAATTTTAATAGGATTTAGTTAGTTTTTATAAGTTCCTAAGTGATAAATAGTAAACTTAAATGGTATAATTACATATCTTTGGATATAACTTAAAATACTTTTGTACTTAAAGCAAAGTCAATAGTAACATAGATCTCACAGTAAGTGTAGTCACTAGTTTCGCCAATTTATATTAAAACTTGAAATATTTCTGACTTATTAAGTCAATTATAGAAATTTTTAAAACATGTAATTGTTGGTTAAAATAGTTATAATATAAAGGTTGTCTTCCTTTAGAAATAAGTTTCATGTATCATATGTTTTTTTTTATGATAATGTGATGAAATGATCTGTCTTTTTTTTATACCAGTGCTTTATTTTTTTTATGAAAGTGGTGCTTTCTAATAACTAATAGATCTTCCATGTATGATATAGAACAGAGGAATAAAATAAATTAATATGTATTTTGTAGGATTTAGACATGATTAAAATAATTTAATTTTAAATAAATTTAAAATAAAATATTTTGGGTCAGTCAGTCAGGATCACAAGTTTTTTTTTAAGTAATCAGATTTTTATTGTTTTCATACATTGTAAGAATGAAAAAAGAATGTGGTCAATATTCAGTTTCTTATGCACTTCAGTTTTTTTCAAATATTTTGTTATTTGCATTTTTTTGCAACTGTGACCATTCCAAAAAATTATTAGACTGTGATGTAAGTGCCTTTATATTTACTATATTTTCTGCCAGTATTGTACATTGTGTAGCTTTTTATGTATATAATAAATATATATAATCAGAATTAGTGTTTTTTATTATTTTAGCATAAAATTAATAATGATAGCTAGATAAAAAAAAATCATGTCACTAAAAAAATACTGATATACATATTTGTTGATTCACAACCAAGAATAATGCTGTAATCAACGATTTGTACTTCTTATAACATGTAACACCATTTATTACAGTGGAAATATGTAATAAAATAAAACATTTCTATTTATTTAAATATTTATTATACATTTAATGTTACAGTTGCCATCTACTTACGGTAAAAAGCTTATAAAATATGTCATAATAATAACTATTCCGTGCATTTTTAATGCATTCAAATAAATTACTTGATTCATTTTATCAACAACCACAATAATACAAGATTATCACATATTTATTGTTTTGGAATTTTTATTATCTAAATTTATAAATGCCAAGTTAATGCTGCCATATCAGTCTTTGTTGCAATAAATGCATAACAAAAGAATATTGCTTTCTAATAAATATTTTTTTATTCAATTTAAAAATTCAAAAAGCTTTACTTATAATGAATCCTAATAAATAATCTTAAAAGCAATAAAAGTATATGAAGTATATGAAGTAGAAAATTAAATGGCAGAACATAGGATACACTATAAATATGACTATTCATAATAAATATTATTCATAATAATATTAAATATAATGATTGACAGTAAAAATATTTTAAACATTTAAAAATATATGGCATAAAAATAATTTATGATCTCTCTTAAAGATAAATTTAAAAATACTACCATTTTAATGGTACACTCTGAAATATCAATTATCTTATTAATTTATTCTTTCCATTTATAATTATGAAATGTCATAATATTCTTACATCAAAGAGTCTGTTACAGGTCTGTAGTCATTACATTTGTGAGCATGCGAATGCGGCGTGCATTACATGCTTTGCAAAGGATATGATCATCAAGTGGGTAACAGGCACGGCCTGGAATCTTAGATGATAAAAGCAAACCGCAATCTTCACACTTGTAGCAACGCACATGGAAACTGCGATCTAAAGCTACAACTCTTAAAGTTTCTTCCTCTCCTTCCTCTGGCATTATGGGTAGTTCACAAACACAGCATCTTGGAGCAAATTTTTTGTGGAAATCTTCAATACAATGAATCTGATTCATTGCATCTACAGTGAAGGGAATGCCATCTAAACTTTTTCCACAAACTACACATGTAAAACATGTCGGATGGTAAGGTTTTCCAGTAGCTCTCAATATTCTATCCAATATTGGTTCATTACATACAGAACATTTCTCTAAGGTTTCCCGATAATCAGCTTCACAATAGGGATTTCCTTCAACTGCATAGAATGGTTTTCCTTGTAAATGTGTATTGCATCGATGGCATCGAAAGCATTGTACATGGTACATATTGCCCATAGCAGTACAACCTGAACTCTCCTCTATTACTTTTTGTTCACATTTCACACATGTGCCTAGAATATCTAAATCTTGACTTTCTGATATGGACTGAACTAACATATTAGTTAATGCATCAACCTCTTCTTCCTTAGGAAGAGGAGATCTTCCCATTGGCCTCAGGCTTTTATAAGATTGGTTATTATTGGGTTGTCCTGAATTTGATACTGTGTGAAGATTAATTGGTTCATAAAGTGATTCATAATTGGAAGCTTGTGAGCCACCATATTCAGGATATTCATTTTGATATATAGCTGGGTAGGAAGGCCTTTCATTGTTGAAGTTTATGTTAGTAGTAGCTCTCATGAGTTCACTATAATTAGAACTGACAGGAGATGGTGGAGGAAGATATTCCTCACTATTTTGATTTGGGTCAAATGTTTTGGAAGGATTAAGGTTTAAAGGAGGAGGAGGAGGAGGCGGAGGTGGTACACTGCTGTTATGATAAACATTGCTATATACAGTATTAAAACTTTTAGAAGGCACAACATTATGGCGAAAGGAATGGTTTGGAAGTGACAGTTGTGTAACATTAGCATAATCTTTATGCATAGTATTTATATTGTTTGGTTGTCGTTCTATATTACTATAAGTTGGCGGAGGCGGTGGCGGTGGAGGCGCAACGTTGTTATGTACATTTTGTAACGGGGTTATCTTCGCAGAATAGGAAGGCTCGCGCACCGCGGTAACGACAGCACTGTGAGGAACTTGAGGTTGGGCTTTCTTTTTAGGTGGTACAGCTGGTGGTATCTTTTTCATTTTTCCAGATGAATGTAAATCCTTAGCCATTTGCAAGTCAGCTAATTGTTTTTCTAATGCGTCAATGTTATCAAGTCGAGACATATTGAATTTGTTTCAATATTAACGTATACTTTTTACATTAGGTGATTTAAATTTCTTTATAAATTAAATAATCAACCCACAATAACATTAATATTGCACCACTTATAATAATCAAAATATATTTATAATAAGAATTCTTTGTGTTAAATTACTCACAGATCACACGTCATATTTTTTGATTGACAGTTTCACGTTACAATTTTTATTGCCTTTTATTTTCTTCAGGGTGCAATTAATGTTACCATCATAACAATGTTTATTCAATTTTAATTATAAATTGAGTAGATTTATATAAGTCTAATAACATATTTTTATGTAGGTACGATACCATCGGCGATAAATGAGAGATTTTTTTTCAAAAGCAACCTGAAAACCTAAATTGAACTTCTTTTTTCTGTTCTGTTCTGTTCTTTCTATTATGGCGTTCCGAGCGTGCCAGCCTTTTGGCTCTCTCGGCCTTTTGGCTAAGATCAAAGTGTAGAACTTCTTTTTCCTATATCTGTAGCACATCTTGACAGTGACAGACACAAGTTGACAAGTATGATTACATTTTGAAAACATTGATTATTGTTTTATTGTGTTGATCCAAACAATTCCAAATTGATACATTTACTTGTTAGTAAATCATAATATCTTCAGATAGTAAAACTCCTAAACATTATGGCTATGCAGTGCCAGTTATGGATGGGCAGTGTGAGTATAATATAATAAAACACATCAATAATTTCTAGTCACAAAAATATTTATGATTTTACATTAATGAAATCTCATTTTCAGTTGGAGCCCAATATGACAGAAAGCTTTATAATGGCTGCATTTCATCGTATGGGGCAACGTCCACTAGCTGTGAAAGTAATGAGGAATAAATTTACAGGGGAACCTGCGGGCTACGCTTTCGTTCATTTTCAGGTTATAATGCAAAACAACATTAAATATTATGTTTATCGTCAAAGCTGTCTATATATATATATATTTATAGTATATATATATATAGACATAGTTTTATAGCTCTTTTTTCTTTTTGTATTTGAAAGTGATGAAAGATGAACATTATGTAAATTTTATTTATATTTTTATATAATTTGATGACATAAGCATATCATAATTTCTCAAATTATTTTATTATATATACAACATAAAAAATGTAAATTTATAATGAGCTNGATGAATGTAAATCCTTAGCCATTTGCAAGTCAGCTAATTGTTTTTCTAATGCGTCAATGTTATCAAGTCGAGACATATTGAATTTGTTTCAATATTGACGTATACTTTCTTATATTAGGTAATTTAAATTTCTTTATAAATTAAATAATCAACCCACAATAACATTGATATTGCACCACTTATAATAATCAAAATATATTTATAATAAGAATTCTTTATGTTAAATTACTCACAGATCACACGTCATATTTTTTGATTGACAGTTTCATGTTACAATTTTTATTGCCTGTTATTTTCTTCTGGGTGCAATTAATGTTACCATCATTATGATGTTTATTCAATTTTAATTATAAATTCGGTAGATTTATATAAGTCTAATAACATATTTTTATGTAGGTACGATACCATCGGCGATAAATGAAAGAATTTGTTTCAAAAGCAATCTGAAGACATAAATTGAACTTCTTTTTCCTATATCTGTAGCACATCTTGACAGTGACAGACACCAGTTGACAAGTATGATTACATTTTGAACATTGATTATTGTTTTATTATATATATTGTTCCAAACAATTCCAAATTGAACTTATATATTTACTTGTTAGTAAATCATAATACTTTCAGATAGTAAAACTCCTAAACATTATGGCTATGCAGTGCCAGTTATGGATGGGCAGTGTGAGTATAATATAAAACACATCGATAATTTCTAGTCAAGAAAATATTTATGATTTTCTAATAAATTAATGAAATCTCATTTTCAGTTGGAGCCCAATATGACAGAAAGTTTTATAATGGCTGCATTTCACCGTATGGGGCAACGTCCACTAGCTGTGAAAGTAATGAGGAATAAATTTACAGGAGAACCTGCGGGCTACGCTTTCGTTCATTTTCAGGTTATAATGCAAAACAACATTAAAAATTATGTTTATCTGTAAAATTGTTTATATAGTTTTGTAGCTCTTTTCATCTTTTTGTATTCAAAAGTGATGAAAGATAAACATTATGTAAATTTTATTTATATTTTTATGTTATTTGTTGACATAAGAATATTATAATTTCTCAAATTATTTTATTATATATACAACATAAAAAATGTAAATTTATAATGAGCTATGATTATTTATAGACTGATGAAGAAGCAATAGATGCTATGCACAAACTTAATGGTAAACCTATTCCTGGCACATTTCCTGTGGTGAGATTTAGACTCAACACAGCTTCAAGAGAAGCTCGTGCGAATATGCAGCAAGAGAGAGAGTTTTCAGTATGGGTCGGTGATCTAAGTCCTGAAGTTGATGATTATTCCTTATACAGAGTATTCGCTGCAAAATATTCCTCAATAAAAACAGCTAAAGGTAAACTTTTACACACAAATTATTTAAAATAAAGTTTATAAAATACAAGACCATTGTACATGATGATTGGCAAATAGATAAATAGTGATTGAATAATGCAATGTCTTAAAAGTACACAGAGAATGAAAATCAGAGCTTTTTAATACTAGACTTAGGTTCTCACATTTCAAAGTATTGTTGATGCATGTGATGTGTAAAGCTAAAAAAATTTTTTCATTCTCCACTATCCGCCCTCCTTTTGAAACATTATATGATAAGTGAAACAATTAAGTTGCATATCAGTGCAAAAATTAAAATAATTCATTCCCCGAATCTGGATCGAAACTACAGCAGCTTACACACTAAAAAAAATTAAAAATCATTTTAAAATATCATTTATAGTTATCCTGGACAGTTCTGGTTACACCAAAGGCTATGGATTCGTAAGATTCGGAAATGAAGATGAACAGCGTAATGCACTCTATGCCATGAATGGTTATACAGGATTAGGCACAAAACCTCTAAAGATATGTACTGCAGTGCCTAAACCCAAAGGAGCGGTGTCAACACAAAATCAAACACCAGTCACTAGTACAGCAACATATAGTAGTGGAACGGTATGATTTTGTATTTTTTTTGGCTTTACGCTGTATCCTGTATTTAGTAGTGGCCAGAGGGAACTAACTGTTAAGAATTTCTGTTTCCCATGCATAGCCCAATTTTCGAGATATGATGTGCTGGATGGTGGAACTCAATGTCACGCATTATTTCGTAATTGATCAGTGAGGATATGAAAGTTGTTCATTCCCACGATTGGGAATCGAACTTGCAGCCGTCGCGTTTACCGTTTACATGCTGTGATACAAAAGCTTTTAATATATATACACAGTTACTCACTTATGTCATATATGTTTATGTATTATAACAAAATGGGATTATTAAAGAGTTTATAACCTAAATTATGTTCAAATTAATATTTATTTATTAAGTTTTATAATTTCAGCAATAGACATTATATCATATAAGGTGTACTTATATTTAACTTTTTTAATTTAGCTAATGCATGTCCATATTCTTACATCATGCTTTATATTTAATTTGCAATTGCTTCGATTTGTGCTATTTGTTATTTTATTTGTTTTTAAATACTTCAACTTTGAATAATTTAACATGACAACTTTATTAAAGGGAATTTAAAATTAGAATTCAATAATAACATATTTGATTAATTAATCATTTTTTACTCATAATTTAATCACAGTTGAAGTATTTCTCTATGCATATCTTAACATACTATACTATAAATATAGCTGCAATGACGCTTGAATATAAAAATTTTTATATTAAAAAAAAATAATGCTAAAGTAGCTGGCAAACTGTTTTCACAGAAATAGCGTTATAATTGGCCTTAAAATCTGCTTCAAATTCCGATGTCTATTTTAACAATTGAGCTAGCGCTAGTTGCATCTAAATTGCATTTAATTCTAAATTAATGGATGCAGTTATAATTATAGGAGTACAACCATTATTATGACCCGTCGGCCTATTGGCAAAATTATTCAGCTTGGTCGGGTTACTATGGACAGGGTGACCAGAGTGTGCAGACCGCCGCCGTTATAGATACGCAAGCGGCGGCCAAGGAACAGACAGACGACTTGGCACTTGTTGGTATGTACATATATTAATAATATTGATTGACATTTTAATGTTTTTAAATATGATTTTTAAATATTAGTATTATATAAATTTATACAGTAAATTGTGTGCTTGAAAAATATCCCACATAAAATATGGCATATATGAGTTGGATATTATATTTAGAGAACCAATTGATGCGTACAATACTCGTCGTCATAGCAACGTGTATGTCACTTTATACAAAATATGATAGGGTGTGTTACGTTTATTTTATGAGTTTAGTCAATTTTTTATTCATTATTTTTAAAAAAATAGTAGAATTCTACATTCTTTCTCTATATTTAATATAACGCAGCTAAATTTTATACCCCTTCGTCCGCACAATTTCTGTAAAAACAGGTAAAAATGTTTCTGTACATATTAATATATAAGTAAAAAATTGTTTGATGAGGTAATTTAATTAATTATGTGAAATATATATCATTCAAAGTAACAGATATAAGATATTACTTTATAATAATGAAGCTTTCATCATTGAAATATTAATTTACAGATCACAAAAAAGTATTAGATGTTGATCAATTAAACCAAGAGTTCATGGATCCAGAATTGTCATTGTGGGATTCCCTTGAAGCGTCACAGTGGTTTGGCGACATCATTGAAGCTCATTGAATATATTAAATTTATAATATAATTAATTAATGTAAATAAATAAAATTAAGTTTACAAAGTATGGTTTTATTCAAAAATATACAGTTAATCTGGGTAACTTTGATAGATAAGAGCGATATTTTACACTATGTCTTAAAATTTAAAAGCCATTGCAAGAGTGTTTGTTTTATTAGTGTTTTTTATCTCATAATATTTTTCACCCATAGACATAAAATACATCAGTGTAGAAGAAAATCTGAATTTTGTAATCAATCAAATGGGTAACTTTGACGCACAAAGAACCATTCATAAAAAGATAGCCATCATTATTCTTCCTATTAATCTAGGTATCATTCCATCATCCACCATCATCATTTTCAGTTTCATTACAAAAAAGTGGTAGTGGTTCAATCTAGAGCGTTTGGTATTTGTATTGTATACTTTATATTTTTAATCAGCATCAAAAAATACTTAAAACATGTTCAATGACAATAATTTAAGAGAACATAATAATTGTAAGAACTTGGGTTTTAAATGTCTGTTAAAAAAATTGCTGGTTCCTATGGACCCCCTACATACATTACATTTATAGCACATTCCCAAAACTCGACAAAAAATGTAAAGAATTAGAATTATGGAAAAAATTTGCGTTAACAACAACAAATTAATAGTTTTAGAAAAAAAGGTAAAATTGATTTGTTAACGAGTTGAGCTTCAATCTTGCTTCAATCGACAATGTGGGGCGCGGCTGAACTTAAGCTTAGGATTTATTTGCTTTTTTTTTAAAATTTTTAGATATTTTTTTCAGGTGTGGGCACTGAGCGATCGACCGCCTCTATAACTATTGCCAGTGCTATTTAACAAATATTTTAAAATAAGTACAGAGTAGTTAAATAAAACAAAAAAAAAAATTCAGCATATATTAACAAACTATAAGATTACATTATACACATACAGTTATAGCATAAAACACGTAATTTATACATTTTTTCAGAAGTATCAGTAGTAAAATATTATTTTTTACAATTCAAATAAAATTAGAAATTGGTACTTTTATTTTTTTACAAATCAGTCTTAGTAAATACACAGCAGATAAACATGCCATTCGAAGACAAATCCATATATTTGCTGTTATTTAACAGTTAAACTTAAAATCAATTACAGTTTTTCAGTTGTTTTACTGAAATTATTCCATATCAAAGTAAAATGTTTTACATACAAAGTATATATAAAAGTGACTAATTATAAATAAATTATAGGCTGGTATGTTCAAAGTAAGCTAAGCTTTGACTAGTTTTTTTTTTCAACTATAGTGATAGTATAGATATAGAGGAGAATGTAAAATTCACATTTGTTATAGTGCATTGTTTTAATTTTCATATTTTATATAATTAGGATCCAATTCATTAAAACAATTAATTATTAATCACACGTTAAAGGTTGAAGAAGTGTGACATTGTGTGATGCGTGTTCCGGAGTACTAAATTTCATGACAGAATATAATATACAAACATAATTTCGAAACTGCTGATATATTCAATCAAGCTGTAAAATTGAAAAATATGAGATGTCACTCCAGGTCGGACTCCAGGAGGGGTCTCACAATGTGTCCAGTTGTGACAAAGGAGTCAAAAGAATTATGTGATGTAATTTATGATTAGTCCCTAATATGAAACTAAAATAAGAAATCTTTTTTTACATTTTATATATCAAATGCATTTTAACTTGTTTAACTGTCTTTTAGATTAGATAAATAGCTAGCTAGGAGAAAAAGGAAAATATCATATCAATTTGGCCTTATAAAAAATAAGACAATAATTAATTTTAAATCAAACTTCAGGAAGAACTTAATTTAAATATAAAATTAATATTAATATTTCCTAGTCTATTAGGATGTACTTAACTGTTCTTATTCTTATTTAATAATTGTTCAATTCAACACATATCGGGGTCATAAAAAGTAATGACAAGTAACAACATGATACAAGTAGCTACATACACTCCTGGCATTCAAAAGTTTTTGTACAGTACGATTACGATACGATAGTTATACGTGGGCGCTAATTGCTTTCTGAAAATACAATGTGCAAAAGCCCAGAGAAAGACAGTCGTCGATCAGCTTCACGCTGTATCCCGCACACGGTAGGGTAGACAGAGGGAACACTGTTAAGACAATCCATTGCCCACTCGTCGATTGTACTGTAAATATTATTCCATATATACAAATTATGTGTAATTTAAGGAAGGTGGTATTTATAAATATGATATACATATAGTTAAATTGGCTAGAACACTTTTAAGTATTCTGCAAGCGACTCTACTACTGAGTAATAAGATTATTTTACATATCTTAAGGAAAAAGAGACCATGGACCATTTCACTTTAAATATGTTGTTCCGAATTCCACTCATGGGAATGATTTATTTTAATTTACTAGCTCTGTTAACAAGACAAAGCGCGGCGTTGAGCTCCGCAGTTCAATAAGAAACGTCTCAAAAAATGAGCAGTGCGCAGGGAATGTAGTGTCTTAACGCTAGATCTCTACACTGTCATATCGTGAAAACAGTGTGAAATTAAAAAAAAAAAGGAAAACCATACCAATTCAGGTAAAACAAATTAAAGCTGAGTAATAGTGTAAGAGCTGTGTCTCGTACGCTTCATTGGGCTTTGCAACACCGAAATACCACTGGGGGTACAATTCCTGCTGTCTTGACTGAAGATACTGCTTGGTGATATAATCTGTGGTGATGTAGAGGAACCTTTTGGTGTGTTCTTCTTCATATAACCCACGACAGAATTTAAAAATGAAGTGCATAAAGCCACAGGAGCCAATTGACCTGGCCCATGAGCCACATACGTTTGAAGCATTTTCTTTGTCGGTGACATTGGATCATTCGCTGTCAATACCACTAAAGATCCCTTTTCAATATTAGGCGGTATTTGCGAAGGATTTATAGGTTCCGGTGTTCTTAACTGAATATTCGGCGTGAGAGATTTAGCTTTCTGTACTTCCCTTGCTTTACTAATAATAGGTATTTTAGGTTGTATAATTGGTGTTGGAAATGTTTCTAGAAGCTTCCGTTTCCTTTGTCTAGATTGTGACGCGCGTTGTATTATGTCGTTGGCGGTCATGGTTGTTGTGTCGTTAGTTACTCCAGGCATCATTGTTGATTCTAGCGCTATGCCTCCTCTGCCTGTGGATTAATTGATTGATTCATGTTTTAAAATTTAATTTAAAAGATGTTACAATTAATGTCAAAATGAAAGATTAATTAAAAAAAAATACAGTTATTGTGATTATTTCAATTAAATTGTGACTAACTTTCGGAAATATGTTGTATACAAATTTTACACTATAAATAATAACTGTGTAAAAGTGATGAGATTGAGATTGATCGATTTTTCCCTAAGTTACAAAGCTTATGATTTTGTTTCATTTAGAAACTTCGTTATCATATAATAGCTTTTCTCACTATATCATAAAAAATTTCTTTATACTATTTTATATAAATTCTCTCGCTAAAACTTTACGAAAAAAGAAAAGCTAAATACATACAAAAATTTAAAACCAATAAATAACTTACTTCGTCTAACACGCATTTCCTTCAACGATTTCAACCTTTCCCTCTCAGCTTTCTTCTGTTCTTGCAGCCTCTGTTTCTCCTTATCCGCAGTCAGAGCGGCCGCCGCCCGTTCTTCTTTAAACTCTTCTTGGAGATTTGTTACATTCCATTGTATTGATGCTCGTAATGCTTTGTCAACTTGTGCTTCGTTGATTTTTTCTTCTTTTTTAAACTGTTTGATGAATTTTCAGAGTTAAAATGGCGCGATATAAGGAGAAATAAAATAAAACCTTTTAAAAATCTAACTTTAACACGCATCTAGTGTGTAGTATTGTCAGAGAAGAGCGATACAATTAATTTAAATAAATATCAATCAAAGCAGGTAAGAGTCATTAATAAGAAAGGTAGGGGGAGATGTCGACAGATAGACACAGATATTTTTAGCACTTGTTTGTATTCTCACTTTTTTTCAAATTTAATAATTGTAGCCAATAGTAACATGATTGAAACCTCTAGGGACTTCTCTAGAGGTTGAGATTTAAAAGTAGCAAAACCGACGCGTCATCGCTCGCATCTTTAGATTAGGAAACCGTAAACTTAGATATTATAATCAATTTCAGCTTAACATCTCAACGCGAATTTGAAAAAAACGAACAACAAACAGTTATTGCTTCCGTTTTCTTCATCTGACATACGGAACCCTAAAAATCCCAAAAACAAACCTAAACCACAACCTTAATCTTCAGCTCCCTCCTTGTGCGACCAGGGAAGAGTGGTGCCATCAGAGTAAAGTCAGTCCCGATGGCCGCCAGAGCGCGGTAGAAGCGCACCGTCTCCGCTGCGGTCCAATCGGCCGAGCGCGGCCTGCGACGGTAGCGGTAGCTCGCGCTGGAGGTATGAGCGCCTTCGTATACTACTGATGATACCTGGCGTTCGCTCTCTGTTTGGTTGATTACCTGCAATATATAAAAAATTATATCGAGGCCTTCGTGATGCAATAAGGTAGAGTTTGACTGTCAACGCGACGGTTGTGGCTTCGATTTTCGCTTGGAAGAGTTATTTTCAATTCCTAGTTTTGGTAATAAGATTAAGCGCGGCGCTGATTTCCTGCATTCGATACACAATGTCTTGCAAATCGGGCGATGTATGGGGAACGGAAAGGAAAAATTCCCTCTGTTAATGTTTATGTATATGTGGTATACAACATGATATAAAAAAGATTTAATAACTAGAAAACGCCTTCAATTTTACTGTACTAATTAATAAACAATAGTAATTTTGTATAAAAATCTTGACCCTAAAGCAATCAAAATATTTTTAGATTGATGATAGTAATAAAAATAATTTTTAACTATAAAAAAGTGTTTTCTCAAACAAAAATTTATTATTATTTGTTAATATTTTCATTTCTTCACTCTAATGAACAAAACACAACTTTGGATACGGCTATATTAAAACTCAACATTCAATGATATTAGTACAAGTAAATACCAATAAATAAAAATCCATCCCTCAAATGGGAGTCGAACCGCCGTACTTATTACTGTAAACATCATCTTACTAGACATTGTGCCACTTCAACTGGTCAAAAGTTATAGTGTAGTAGTGACAAAGTAACATACCAAACTTTGTTCATCAAGAATAATTTCACCCTGTGGTCCTAATTTAATTTGAGGGACGGGAACTGCGGTATTTTCTGGACTTTTTGGTTCTATTGGTTCTTTTTGTTTGTTTGTTTGCTCTTGAGCTTCCTTTTCATTTGCCTTTTTCAAATTTATTTCTTCTTCATCTGGCCTAAAATAGAATGAAAAATGTTTATCATATATCTTTCAGTTTTAACAAAGACCAACCAAAATGTGAAATTTTAACCGTCAATCATCACAAGTCCGATGTCATCTCTGATATCAGCTATGTTTAAAAAATATTTTATCTTTTTTTACTATTTACAAAAACTTTCTGGGCATGATTTATTTTCACTTTTGTACTTTTCTTACTACATCAGCAGGCACTACTAATAAAGGAATATTTGATGAAAATACTTCACTCAGAAATTTCATAATTTTAGGTCCACGGGAACGGTAGGTCTCTATAGGTTTTAATTGCGTTGTGAATTAATACAAAATGCAGCACAAATTTTGCATAAATGCTTCTATCTTTTGACGGAGTCAACTTAGAAACTTAACTTTTCTGTGCTCCAAGAGACCGAATTGGTAATATTCAGGATATTTAATATTAATTTCAGTTTGATATCTCAACTTGACAGAAAGACGACAAAATTATATTATAAGGATTTCATTTTTTCTTTCGATGTACGGGACTGTAAAAATTTAATACAAACAATACTTACACGATAGGGTTCGACGTAGGGTTGTAGAATATCAAGTCGTACATGGTAAGCTTGTCCCTTTTCACATCCTCTTTCTTCCATTTCTTATCATTAGCACGGGGTACTTGTTTACGATTCCCTCTAATACATCACATAAAATGATTAGTCTTCTGGTTTATATCATACAAAACAAAATTACTACTGTTTAAAACAAATATTTTTTTGCTATGAAATATTAGATGTTATAAAATACATATGTATACAAAGTGAAAGTGTTAAGTTGTTAAATGGCTACGAGGCCAGTCGTCGGCATTTGCTGATTTAAAATATAAAATGTGTAAAAATCTTGAAAATCAAAGATATTATTATTCGCAGTAGCTTGTAATTTCGAAGCTATGCCCATAGCCAACCAATCTAGTTTTTTTTCATAACGCATATACCAGGATAAGCAGACGGAAACCTAGTGCTAAGACGTTTCCCACTTTCCAACGAAATGTGGAGGCAATGCGTAGCAGCGGAAATTAACGTTACGCTTTACCGCGTTGCCAGAGTGAAGAAATGAATCTAGTCATCACCTAGTATTATTATTATTAAGCTTTATTCATCTCTACAGTAAGTAGGTGTTTATATTATGATGTTGATTATTTCTTGTTTACTGTAGAGCCCCTCTAGGGTAAAATGCCTCTTCCATCTTTCTCCATGTTGGTTTATTTTGAGCTTTGGTAATCCTATTTATTTAATTATATGTACAAACTAAACTTACTTATTACTTTTCTCCTTAACCGGCGACCCTGTTTGCGTTGTCGGAGCAATCTGGCTAACACTTGAGCAAACAGAGTCGTTTCTTACACGCCTGACGTCTCTGCTAAATTAAACATTAACAACAATTAATTATTTTTTAAAATTACATGGTGATAATTAATTAAAATTTGTATTGTGTGTATAACAATATATATTTATTTTTCTAGTTTTATGCTATATTCCACATGGAAGCTGTTTAGCTGCCAACTGTAAGTGCGACGGTTGTGCCTTCGATTCCTACTCAGGGAATTAATTACTCAATTTTTTTCTCGATATTAAAATGTCAAAGCGCGGCGTTGAGTTCCACTACTCAATAGGAACTATATAATGTGTAGAACACGTGATCGCCTATTGGACTTGTTGCCGCCTATTGTATTCTCCTATTTCTTTTTTGGTTGTCCAATAAAGAGTTTTTATTATTATTATTAGAATACGTAATTAATATTACCTATTAGACAAAGACTGAATTGTGCTGATTGATGTTTGAGAGTCATGCCTCTGTCGTGGTGTCAATGAAGATAGGTTTCTTCGACTTTCATCTTCTGATTCACTTGCACTTCCCTATTGTAAGCAAATTGTTAAATATTCTAAATGCTACTAGTTATAAAATATTGTATACCGTCGTGGTCCAGGGGCACAAGGGTGTGACTGTAACGCGACGGTTGTGGGTTCGATCCCCAATCGAGGAAATTAAATATTTATCTAAATGTATAATATTTCCATTTCTTTGCTATGCTATGTAAAGCCTGGCGTTGAGTTCCGCCACTCCACAAGTAATGCCTCTAAAAATTCGGCAGTGTCTTAACATTAGCACGGCGTTATAAAATGACGTAAAAAAAACATTTTTTTTTCGAGCGTCATTCTATATCTATAAAAAATATAACTTGTATTACATACCTGTACACTATTCCTCCGATGTACTCCTAACCGTGGAGCTGGTCTTAGTTTAGGACGAACTTTGCTGGGAGAAGGTAGTGGTACAATAGGATCAAATAGTACTACAGCATTTTCTGATATTATTTCATTCTTTAATATATCAATTGGTTTAGGCATGCTCGCTGGTTGTAAAGGAACTATACCATCCATTGCTTCATTGTTTATAGCTTCTGCGATTGGAGAATTCACTAAAATATGTATAAAATTGTTTCAAAGTATGTAAAGGAACCTTTATGTTTGAAGTAAATTTTGTTTGCAAAGTCTAATAGTCTAAGGCTTGTTTCCTAGTTCACATACATAAATAATTTCCATCTAGCAAAACAAAGCAAGTGTGTGGCTGTAAATACATCTGTTTGAGGGTTTTAATTGAAGAAATGAAATATTAAATATTGGCATTTCTTTGGTCTAGTGTCGGGGCAAAGTGTGGCATTGAGTTTCACCACTCAACAGGCATTAGTCCTGAATTTGACAGAAAATGGGGAATGGAGTGTCTTAACACTAGGTTCCCTCTGCCTACCCTGCTGTGTACAGGAAAAAATGTGAAGCTAACAAGCACACAAATATATAAAGTAATGAATACATATACAGATGACAAATAATATATCTGCATATGTACAACACACAATATGGTTATACTAAAAGTACTACTTTAAATATCTTCCTGAGCCCTAATATCATGAGCATTCTACAAATTTAGTGTTTTAATAGTAAGAGTCTTGAATGTTATTAATTAACAAAATTTACAAGGTACTTACCATTACTTACAGAAGATTTTTCCAGACTGTTATTGTGACAAATGTTGCTAACAATATTTTCGGTGATTTGAAGCTCATTATTTTCATTAATTTTTTGAGCTATAGGTGTTAATGTTGACTTTTGGGAAGATGATTTCTGTAGATCTATATTTCTTTGAATTTTGGGTGACGGTGTGGCTGGAGGAGCAAAAGTTTTCTTCGGACTATCTTTACGCAACGGTGAAGCAAAAACATTAGGTGTATTTTTTGATAGTACAGCATTCTTTTGTGTTTTTTCAATAAAATTTGGAGTTTTATCTCTTTGTATACTCTCTGCTGCCGTTTGTACCGGAGTTCTTGCACGTTCAGAATTATTTGGTGTTTTACTTACTTTAACGGGAGTAGTTTTAATATTTTTTTGTGTGGGATCGAAAGAGTTTCTTGCGTGTGGTGATTTTACTTCATCTTGGTTAAGTGCGATATTAGACTTAGGTGTGCGTGGGCTTCTAGTTACTTTTTCCGTGGTTTCTTTCAAGATTTTATCTTTGTTACCTGCTTCAGTGTTTTTTCTTCTCGGTGGCAACGAGGTAACAGCTTTTATTCTCGCTCTTCTGGTAGACATGGTAAAAAGAAAGGTAACGCGAAGTGATATAATTAATGTATCACAGTCAAACTAGTACGTTATTTTAATTTTTCGACATATTAAATAGAAATATATATCGTTAATAAGTGCAGTGGGAAAACTTAAATATCTATTGTCGATAACCAACTCGACTGCGTACGAGATCACAGACGATTTATTGTCAAATGTCAAATTTACTCTATGCTCAGTGTTGCCAAACTCAGGGAAGCAAAAAACAGCATAATTATGGAACTTAAAAAACAGTAAAATATTACAGTAACATTTACACATTTCAAAAAACAGTAGATATGAGGACTAAAACAAAAAACAAGGAAACAAGGCAAAAACAATAAATTTACTGTTAAAACAGTACGGTTGGCAGCACTTGTATGCTTTTAATAAACTATGAGTCTAATTTAAGTGTTGCTAGTATTTTTAAATCTGGATATTATTATTATACCCTTTAAGAATACAATAAACGATTTTAACAAATTTACTTACATATTATATAAAATAATACCTATATTATATAAAATAATACCTATATGTGAGCAGTGGCGGACTAACCCCGTCGGAGGCCCGGGGCGGTGTCGTTGAATGAGGCCCCTTGACAACCAACAACCCCCCCCCCGTGTAAAAAAATTTTTATATCTCACATTTTTTTTCATGTACAAATTACTGTGTATGCTTACTTAGTTTACATCTTTTAATAATGTTTAAGTTAGACTTGCATACACATAGAAAATTAAAATACTAAATATCAAAAGTACATGTAGTAGAATTTAGCAAAAAAAATCCTCGTGTCCTCGAGATAAAAAGAGGAATGGTGATAACAAAAGAAGCTTTCANGTTGCTAGTTTTTTTAAATCTGGATATTATTATTATACCCTTTAAGAAAAAAAATACAATAAACGATTTTAACAAATTCTTACATATTATATAAAATAATACCTATATGTGAGGTTAAACTACGAATAAATCATGTCTTAACTTATGTATGTTAATATATTTGTTTATTTGAATTCTCAAATTATGCAAAAATAATTTAACATTTCTGTTCATATGTATTTTTTTATTATTTTACAATTAATAGTCTGAGAAATGGGGAATAGCAAAATAGCTTAAGATTTTTTGTTATAAAATTTATTATCGGTATATTTTCTTTATAATTTTTATTATTACTGTATTTTCTTTATCTCGATAATTAATGGAAAAAAGATAGGTTTAGATGATGTTGGACATGGCGAAATAGAAGGATTTGGCTACAACATATTACTCGCTAATAGCAAAATGATTGTATGCACCAATTTTATCGTTACACATGAAAATTAGTAAATTCACCCGAATAGGAATCGAACCCACAGCTGTCGCATTTACAGGCACACTCTTGTGCCATTGCACTTCAACGGCCGTAATTAACCGCTTTTAAGACGATGTATTTGTTTCCTATAAGGATATATAGGTATATTAGATATATACTATCCAGTGGCGTACTGAGCTTAACTAGCGCCCGGGGCAAAATACTTTTACAGCACCCCCTAGGCGAACACAATGTTTTCATATCTATGTTTTAATAGTTTTGCGGACTATTTGGCGTTCCTTAATGAGCGGCGCCCGGGGCTTGATGCCCCCCCTTGTCCCTCCCATCACTACGCCACTGATACTATCTACATATATTCAATGCAGTTTGGAAATGTACCTATAACTCCACAATTTTAAAAGAGCACGTAAAATTCGCTATTTCCTGAATCCATCATCGTAGCGTTTAGTGCTCTATTCTCTCTTGCTACCCCGCCAGGGATACAAAGTGAAGCTATGTTCTATGATTATTTATTTTATCATATGTAAGTAGGTACTTGTGTGCAGTATCTGATAGATATTGATAATACTCACTCCCTCTTGTTAGAACTCAAGTAGATATATGTATGGAAAATAAAGAGCTCATTCATAAAGCTACGTACAAATATTAAAATGTTGACAAAATCTAATGTATATTACAGAAATGTTTATAAATTTCAGTTTTGCTCGGGAAGAAAATAATCAACGTTACGTTGCATTACGTATTTCGTAACGTTACATTACGTATTTCGTAACGAAACTCAACTTCGCAATTCGTCTTATCAGGGAATTGGCAATAGATAGATATTCGAATTCTTCGAATGGGGCTCGAACCCACAGTCAGTCAGTCAGTGTAAGGTTACATGTTTCCTAATTTTCTCATGTTTTATGCTTAGAAGGTTTCTTCCTGGCTCTCTTGGTTTCTCTCTCACTTTTGGTTCTTGTTTTTTTAAATAGAACAGAATAAAGGATTTATAGTGGTTGAATATAAGGTACAATTTTTATTTTTATAACATATTACAATAAAGTAAAACAACATCAATTTTCTTCATTCTTTAATGCATTTCCTCTAATTTTTTTGACAGCGATGAGCACTTTTGGTGAAAATAGATACCAGAAATCAGTATAATTTAACTATATATTAATTAACAGTTTCAATAAAAAAAACCTCTCTTGATTTATATAATAATGTATCTTTGCTTAAATTCAGCAGTTCAACTTCACAATAAAAATAGATCTCTCCTATAAAATTTATATAATTTACAAAAGCGGTTAATGTTAGATAAAACAACAATAAATAAATGCCTCTGGGGATAAAACACAATATAATATTTTTTCTCTGTGTAGATAAATTGACAGATGTCACTCTGTTAACGTCAATTGTATATAAATATCTTACGAGTATAAAGTATCTATTGGTGTTAGCCGCCAGAACTGAGAACTATGCTGCATTCATCTACTAGTAAGCTACTGCGTATTGGTTCGTCATTCATTAACTATATTTTGGCTAAAAAGTCAACATTTGCAAAATTATCTTTACAAATTGTCATGACACTATAAGAATTAGTCAACGATGAAACGTGCCAAGGATGCGGCGCCGGCGGCGGTCGGCTCAACCACTACTCTACTCTTACCGTAGGATATGTTACTCGTTGCGATCTATATATGGCTACGGAATATTAAAAATTCATAAAGCTCTTGCAAAATTTCTAACTGTTGGCAGAAAACTCACTAAAGACAGATCCAAAACAAAGTTTCAAGTCAGAAAGAAGTGTAAGCATGTTTCATGCATGTGTCTTGTGTCTACATCTACGCCGTCAGTGGGTAGAGGTGTGCCGAGCCGGCGCGAGCACTGCTGCTCTATCACAAAACTTAATTCGTCCGAATTTGTTATCGCTCCAGCCTACTTACTCCTACTAAATGATCACTATCGATAATAAATTATTTTCACCTACAATTAAAACAAGGTACGAAGTGTTATAGTGCATCAAAAAACGTGACGTCTAGCGTCGCGCATGCGATAATTGACTGGACCGCTCGAGGGAGCGCCCCCTTATCACTTCTATATAAAATGAATCACGCTAAAGGCGAATCTTTTAATAATAATACAATATTTACACAAAGAAATGGTTCGAAGCGCTACTGATCGACCTCTACATAGGAAACCGAGACCATACGTACGAAGTCCGACGTCGGTTGTTAATTGTTAGTCTACGTAAGTTTAAAATTAAAAAAGCGTCCGTGTGCTATGGTTTGTGTGTCTGTCAGTTGTGCGTCGCTTTTGCGGAACCCGCTGTCTAGGGTCTGCGGCCGCGTCGTACGCACTAAGCTGTGCGCCACGCTTAAACATTCATAAGTATGCATAATAAATACATAATGTTATACATACCTATGAATTTTATAATTCAATATATTTAAAGAAAATAACTATATTTGTTTCAAGGGTTGTATTTACTCGTTGCTATTTATTCGGGCAGCATGGGCGACGCACAGCTACGCAACGCTCTACAGTTGTCTACGCTCCAAACTTTTACATAATTATTAACAATTCAATTATATAATATCTTCACCTCCGTCACTATAAGGAACGTTATAAATAATCATCAACGTTCAAGTTAACGCGAACGAGCGGATCGCATCCGTCAACAATAGATATATTTCTTACGCCAACAAAGCATAAAATAGTGATATTTTTACATCTCAGTCTAGTCTATATAATTATATTTTCTCTTTAATGGCAAGGTATCTGTATAGACTCATTACATCCGATACACAACAAGTATACCTATACAATTGGAATACGTCGCGTGTCCGTTCCCTCACAGCGTCGATGATATAAAATTTAACCTAAATAACACAGGAGAATTAAGTATAAGATCACAAAATGAGATTCAGCGGGCGCGGTGGGCGCGCCGGCGAAGTCGCAGCTATAATACTCTACGCTAGAGGCGAGCGATTACGGATGATAATCATAATTAAAATATAAATTTCGCATAAAGAAAAGAAATCGAGTAATATGCTGAACTATATCTGAGTCTTGGATTTTGTGTTAGTAATTACTCGATTCGTTTTCCTTACTCGTGAATTTTAGAATGTATTTTTAATAATTCAATCACATTAGTCAGCCATAATCGCCCTCCACCCTACGCTACAACTAGCGAGGCGGCGCGCGCGCTCGCACTAAGCCTAGTATTGCTATCGGTCAGCCCTAGCATAGTGTACGACGTCAGGGGGCGATTCCGGCGTCCGATTTGTGAAAGGCAGCGGTGCTTGTTAAAGGCGGCTGTTGAGATTGCGCGGAGCTGAAGTCGTGTTCCGATTTCGGACGTGGCAGGGCGGCCGCTACCCCCAACCCTGGCAGTGCAACCCCGGCCATGCGACATGATGCTGCCTGCAACGGTTGGAGAGCCAGGCCCAGGGATCTTTCTGATAAGCGTGCTACACTATCATCTGATAGACTGACGTGCTCTGCTTCTGCTGCCAAAGCATTCACAACGGCATTTATTGTGTTTCCTTCTGACGTAGTGTCGTCTTCTCTATGTGCTACGAGATTTGGATTTTTCCCGATCTTATTTAGGCGCTCTGCAGCAACACTTTCCATTGTTCGCCGCATTAAGGGGTATTGATCCAACACAGCGTTGAAATGGTCCACGGATAACGAGAAGAGATTACAGTAAGTTTCGGCGCGGACGGATGCGACTCGCCGGGCATTGGTCAAGAGGCAAATTTCGCCGAAGTAGGAACCATCAGAGAGACTGGTCGCAACTTCGCCATTTGCCATTACAATATCCACAATACCCTCTTGTATGAAATACATTTTGTTTCCGATAGTGCCTTCCTTTATGATAATGTCACCTGAAATTAAATTGTGAAAAATGTATGTTAACAAACATTATCTCAAGCATAACATGGAAATATTTAAAAACACCTTAAAAAAACATTTACCTGGTTGGAAGACTTCGTAACGCAATTTAGTGACAACATCGGAGACAAAATTGGAGTCAGCATTGGCGAAAAATGGTACGGAAGCAACAAGAGATCTACAGTTGTAATTGATGACATCCTCTCGAAGCTTTTCACTCAATTCACCCAAGATCAATTCCTCGTCAAAGAATTTTCCTTGGTATCTGTGCTCGAAGTACTCCGTTATTCGTTGACGCATTTCTCGCGGCAGCTTCCTATATGCCATATATTCCTCTACTTGTTTCACCTGTAGCATACAATAGATAATGAATATGATAGTTAGTTAACTTTTAATTATATCCAATTTGTTAATATTGTGTACTTTAAAGTTGCTCCACATGAACCAGTAAATTGTTTGCTTTAAAATCTCATCCGTGCAAGTACCTTAAAAATAAACTCAAGCACCGATATCTACTTATATTTATAAAATATTTATATTATATTGGCAAGAGGTCTCCCGTCAGCAATGTCGATGCGTATCACTTCAAAAATGAATGAATTAGTAGTTCCGATTATAAAGTAAATAATATTAAAACACCTATAACAATGACTTCTACCAGATATTACGAAATCAAAAGCTGTCATGAACACACGTATTAGTGAATTATTGTTATATGTACATAATGTTGCTTAGAGACCGTCTACTCTTAAACTGAACTAACAAACACATACAGATAAGTGTAATTACAATTGTTATTTGTTTCTCAGTAAACGCCTTCGAAAAGTCTTCTGTGTATCTCTTCATTGCGGATGTGATCAGTTAAGTTGATCCGCATATCCTACGAAGAGAACGCATCTCCACATTCTTCATCTTTCTGTCATAATTCTTCTGTAATACCCACGTTTCGCCGTCTCATCAATGCAGCTAAGGCTCCGTTAATCCAGTTACTGACAGCAATACGTCTTTCCACATCCATTTCGTATCTTCCATCTCTACTGAAATACTTCCCAAATGTACCACTTCATTCACTTGTTCTGACATGTTACCATGTACACTGATCTTGCATTCCGTTCTTACTTTTTTTCATTACTTAATTCTTTCTTCTTTCATTCGGGCTTAGAGCATTATTTTCACACCGTTCTTTCAGAGTGGTGACAAATGCCTGCAACTCTCATTCTGATGATGTAATGAGTACTGCATCATCATCTGCGTACAGCTGACAATTCGCACATGACTAATGTTCCATTACGTTAAAATTCAAATTCAAATTCAAAATATTCTTTATTCAAATAGGCAATTATTATAAGCACTATTGAATCGTCGAATGAACATATGAACAAAAAGCTACCACCGGTTCGGAAGGCAGTTCAGTTAAAAGTATATTAAATTGTATTATTTATTATATTTTGTATTTGTATGTGTTTGTAAGATCAATTTTAAAGTAGATCATCTATACACCAGTTAAAGTATGACGCGACAGTATGTGCGGGTAAATGGAATGGTGAAGAAAACAACAACGCATAATAGGATTTACGAAACGATCATTCTCTTCATACTCACGTCTAATTTCTGAAACAGGCAATAGTGACTATGAGATTAGTTGTTAATTATTTATATGGATTTATATATGTTTATTATTTTATTCTTAGCATTTACTGTTTTTTTTTTTTCGTTATTATATAATATTTTAACATTTTTAAAGTGTTATTCCAGATTTGGGAATGAAAAATATTTATTTAGAGGTGTATATTAAAACGTATTACATTTTTAACGGAGCGAAATTTGGCCGATTTCAAACCCCGCCACGTTTAAATTTTTATACGTTTTCTAATTAGTAATATTTTCAAAGTGCTAGGTGAATTTAAATAATAATTAAAAACACATTAGAAAATATTTAATTTTATCAGATAAGGTGTTGTTCATAACAGCTCATATTTTCTTTTGTTTATTCGTGTTCGTTCATATATTTAAAAATTAATTTTCACAGTTTTTTTCATAATCTATATAAAAAAAATCTAAATATAAAAAAAAAATATTTTTTAAATAATTATTTATATACATTTAACATGTATAATTTATTTGTTAACCTTTAACGTTGATAAACATGATTATTTCTTTAGTATTATGAAAATAAATGAAAAAAAAAAATACTCACAATAGTTGTATGAAGGTTCCTACTAGAATTTTACTTGTAGAACTGAATGTACATAGAGTTTTATCACCAACTCAGGTTCATTTATTGAAATATAATATGTAAAAGATAATCTACCTTTTCACGGTATTGTCTGCGCGACGAGTCAAGACTCTGAATGAGATTTGTGGCATGTCCAAGGAATAGCGCGTAGCAGGTGGCCCCGGAGATCATTGATAACATGGTGAGCCACATGTCAGTCAGTGATTGTGGCGGAAACCGGCCATACCCTATGCACAGCATATGAGACATGGCCTTGAATAAAGCCCACGAGTACTGCTCTAACCAGAAGGCTTCCTGAAAAAAGAAATATTGAGAGAATTTAATAAAATGTTATATTTTGCTTATTTGATTTAGGACAGCGTAGTAAATAATAAATAAGTAAACGTTGTGCTACTTACTTGTAATTCATTAATTGCGACCCAGGAATTTGGTGGAAATCCTTGGAGCATAGGGACGAGAAACTGCAGACATCCAGACCAGTGGCCGATCAATAACATCATACAGATGAGGTTGAATATCCGCATGAACACCGACGCCATATTGAGGAACTGAGGAAGAAAGATCCGATTAATCGAAGCCGCATTACCAGGACGCGTCACCTCTAAAGGAAGCCGTGCGGACTGCGCGCGACAAAGACGCTCGTTCAAGCATCGCGATGATTTCTACCGATGGTATCTTGTAACAGTGACTAGTAAAATATGAACGCGTGAGACGAGTCGTCGAGCGAGCATGCGGTCGCGGGCCTGCGGGCAGGGCTTCCCGAGCCGCCGCGGACGCCCTGCCCGCCGCCTCGCGCGCCTCCGCCCGCGCGGCCAACGGGAGGGTCGGAAACAGAAACGCCAACGAAAGAGGAAGCGAAGCGAGCGTGTAAGGACGCCGGGCGGCGCCGGCGGCATGCTAAGCGGGCGAACGAGCACATGCGCGCCCTCGTTACCTTAAAGATCAGATTGCTTTTCGTGTCACCCTTCTTTTTGGCGACGTCGGAGCTCAGCCGCCCGCGACGTTCCGTGCGCTTTTTTTGAAGATTCTGCAAGATCTAGAAAACAAGCGAGAAACACGAGATAGTAGGAGAGCCAGGCGCGCCCGGCTGCGGGCAGGTCGGCGAGGGGCGCGCGGGTGTGCGGGCGGGCGGGCGGTCGGGCGGGGCGGGGCAGGGCGTGCGGGCCAGGATGCACTAACACCGACGGAGGGCTAGGCCCCTACGGACGCGAGGCATGCGGCACCTGCGAGGCGAGGTCGCGCGAACCGCCGTCCGCGTCGCCCGGCTCGTCGCTCGGCTGCGGGGCGGGGCTCATCTGCACACAACACCGTCACTGCGTCGTCGCCACCACCCTCCCCGTTCTCCACTTCTCCACTGACTACTACCGTGACAGGTTCGACCTACTCGGTGGTACTCTAATTATTCGGTACAGATTGCAAGTGCATTATTTATTATACGTATATTGTCGCTATGGTTACTGGGGGGGCGTACTAATGACGGATAGATAATATTTGATTCACCGTTTTATTTGGGAAGCTTAATAAACTTACGGTTTCGAATCGGGAAAGACTAACGACACGAGAGTTTACAATAAAGGAGAGTTGAATGCGAAAATATCGGCGTCAGCGCATCTTCTAAAGGCCTTAAGAAGCAGCAACATAATAAGAACATATTGGCAAATCAAATATCACGGTTATGAGTGTGGGACGGCTTGGGTCGGCAGACGCGGACGCGGCGCGGCGCGGCGCGGGCTCATAGAAAAGAGATAGAATTAGATATCTCAAGTGAGAGCGTGCTCAGGCAGAAAGAAGCTTGCAGAGAAGCAGTAGAGAAGTGCAGAGCGGGACGTGGGGCTCACATACAGTGGAGGGTGGGGACAATGGTACAGATTAGGATTACATCAAACTCCAATGATAAGTCATTAGGAATTTCTACAGACTAGATAGAAAAAATCAGATTATTTAGTATTCATTAACATTTCACATATTCAATTATTTACAAAACACATTATAGCCAATACAGAAAACAATAAAGACACAATTTTAAAAAATATATTTTATCCAATATATATGTTGTTAGGTGTTAATTTGATGTTAGTTTATGTGAGCGTAATGTGTTAGAGCAGTGTTAGTGGTAGTTAGTAAGAGAATGGGCAAAACATGGTTGCTATTAAAAATGATGGCTTACATATACTTCCTCCCATTGTGAGACATATCGGACGAGTCTGGAGAGCCTGAGGAGTCGAACCAGTGATAAAAGCTTTGCTAACCGTAGTATCCTTAGGGCTCGACCGGCGTGAAGAATTTGAAAACTTTCGCTAAAGTCCTGAAAACACAAAAACACAATCAAATACGTGTTTTAGCAGTGTTCTGTCCAGTGGCGTAGCTAGAGGGGTGCGAGCGGGGCGGTCGCACCGGGCATCCATCAAAAGGAAAAGGGCATCAAAGTCGACGATCAGTGTGTTTTTTCTTTGTTTTTTAGACTTTATACAATTTTAAAGGGCATCAAGTCCTCTAAGCCGCACCGGGCATCAAAAGGAAAGGGGCATCAACGTCGATGATCACTTTGTTTTTTTTTAGAACTCATCAACAGGAAAGGGGCATCAAGTCCCCCAAGCCGTACTGGGCAGCAAATACCCTAGCTACGCCACTGGTTCTGTGTTGAATGCTTTACAGCTTAGTCATATTTTCCTGTAAATCTAAACAATGGAGCTTTAATATTCATTGGCTAACTTTATTACAAGTGAAGACATGCATACTTGCTGAACTGATAGATTTAAAAATACATCAGCCAAAGAAAAGTGCTGAAGCATATTATACTTATGTTTTTATTATGTAAAATTTTATGAACATATTATAATGAATTTAAGAAAATTTATATTTCGAATAAATGTAATAATAATTGAATTGTTCTATTAAGTATAAATATAATAATTAATAATCAGGTATATATGTATAAGAAAATGGTAATTTTTTTTACTCATAACAACAATTTGTCGTTTTGTTGTTATTAATTGTTGAGCTATAATAAAAAAAATATGTTAGTATAAACAAAGAAATGTATATAAAATTAGTACAATTTGGTCGTGTTGCATATTACGGCGATAGGGTAAAATAATAAATGTAATATATATACGTGCTGACAATAATAGATAAAGGAAACAGCTAAATAAAAAAAAAATAACAGCAAGAAAATGCTATAATAAAATACCATGCTTTCATAAAGTGAATGTAAAGATAATATAAAATGTACTTATTTAAAGAGAAATTGATAACGTGCAGTCAACAACCATTCTGTGGCAAGAGTATATAGAAATAGTTGTGCATTGGAAGTTCGACTTAGAATAGATGGTGCACAAAGAAGAAATGTGCTTTTTAAAAGCCCAAAGTCACAGAAATAATCCAGTACCCAATACGTATAGAATATCATTGATAGATCCCAGCGATGAAGCGAAAGAAGAATAAGAAAAGATAAGATCTTATAGAAAATTTATATGGGTTGCAATCCGTGCAAATACTTTTGTATAGTTGTGAAATTATATAAAGGAAATAAAATTGAAGATGTATCTAGAGTGCTGCAATCAAACCTTTACAGGTCTCATAGAAACCTTTACAATACAAGATATTAAACACGATGTCGCCTCGAACGTTCTCGTGGCAGTTGGGTCAATATCACAATGAGAAATAATAAAAAACCAACACAAAAATAAAAATCTTTGCTAAAAATAAATGAACACCCAAGCTGAAACAGAATTAAAAACATAAAAGACAGTTAAAACTAGTAATAGGAACACGGCCAAATTGCAACGTACGTTTACCTGGTTGAAGATTAAGAATATGTAATCTAGTGGTATACTAGAGATGAGGTCAAGGAAGAACCATGTCCTCAAATAGTGCTTTGCTATTAACTTCGGGTCTAATATCACTTGTTCTGCATTGTCTTGTTGCATTATTCCTGAAATGGGAAAACGGTAAATGGATTTAAGAGAGAATAGAAATTTATTTATTTTAAAATTATTGTATTTTATGATTGTGGGGCCAGTCGGGGCGCAGGGTCTCAAGCATGTGACTGTAATCGTGACAAGGTGGATTCGATTCTCACTCGAGGGTATGAAATACCTAATATTTTCATTTCTTCGCTTTGGTATCGAGAATTCGGCAGAAAGTGGGGAGTACAGTGTTTTAACACCAGACTCCCTCTGTCTACCTTGCTATATCTCTATAGTTGTAATTTAGTTACAGAAGTAGATGTTACCTGTTCTAAAATTAACGACGATATCTATAAGAAATATAGTATCAGATAGACAGTTGAAGGCTATCCACCGTGTGCTGAGGTCATCGTTGAAGAAAGAAATGGCGACTGGCAGGATGATTAGGTTTGCCACCAGCAGTAGAAGCATACACAGGTCCCAATAGAACCTGTTACCAAAAAACAAATTATTCAATTTAAAAGCATTACAAAGATATTTTAGAAACGAAAAGTTAAAAATATACATTTGAAATAATAAAATCTCGTGATATTAGGTAAATCATTCTTTATTTCTTTCCATTTTCCTTGATAGTTATTGAATAGTTTTTCCATATACATTTATTTAATAAAACTAGAAGTTTAATTTTAAATTTTAAAATATGAATCATTAACTTCGTGGAGCCCAACTGTATGCAATCAGAACTGATTTAGTATTTGTCTTTTGGTCACATATAATAATTGTGTTAAATTGTTTATAGTCCTTATAAATACATAAGTAAATAATTAAATAAGACATCTTTAAATTATTTAATCTTTAATCTATATATATAAAAGGACTTGTCCTCACTGACTGAGGTAAGACGCACGCACAGTCGTAACCGCTGTGCGTAGAAACGTGAAATTTGGACAGATGTTTACTTTTGTAATCTGGACATCCACTAAGAAGGGATTATGAAAAATTTTAACCCTAAAAGGGTGAAATAGTGGTTGAAAATTTTAATGGATTTTTTTAAATTGGCACCGATTTTTATAATATTTGAAATTTAGACTCTTAAAAATATTTAATTGAACACGTGTTTCATGGTCTATTAAAATTCACCCCTAAATAAGCAAGCGAAGCTGTGCGCGTCCGCTAGTAGCCTAATAAAAATAGCTAAAACGATTCAATAACGAAAATGAAGTTTAATATTGTTATCCGGCCAATACCTACGACAGGACTATTATAGCAAATGTTTTTGTCGGTCGGCACTCGGCAGGCACTCTCCGCGACGCGGTTAAAATGAAGTAAATGACGGTAATTTTGAACAATAAGCCAGAAAAATGTACACAATAAGTCCACTGTCGAGAGTAGGCTGTGAACGTTTCAAATTCATATATTATTTTGACTATTTTAAAAATGGTTTCACAAGCATACGAAGCTTTAACGGAAATATTATGTGAGGAAATAAATTATGTTGTTATATAAGCGTAGAGAGGCCAGATAATCAACACGCAATGTTTCCAGAATTCCGCGGAAAGAATGGAGGGCAGTGTCTTACCACTAGGTTCCCAGAGGGAACGGTAACGTAAAGTTAAAAAAAAAAACTTGTAGAACAAAAATAATACGGACATCATATAGCTAATTTAATTGTTTGAAAATTGTTTTTGACGCTTACGCTTAACACATATTTAAGAAAGTTAACAATTAAAAGGAAAATTTATCATTTTCTTAAGAAAACACACAAGAATAGGATTAAAAGTAAACACCGTGTAATACAACCGTGAGAACGAACAGTGTTTGAACGTGATAATCCAACGTAATTAGAAAATACGGGGCAAGTGGTATAACATACGAACACGTAAATATAAACTCGTAAATCAGACTTATGCAAGGCTGGAGCTCATGTCAACCACGTCAGCGGGTTTAGCGCAGTGCCTTTGTGTAGTATTTTATTCATGTTGGTTTGAAGAACTTGAATAACGAGCTGCTAAGAGGAAGAGCAATAATTATGCTTCTCTAGTGCCTCTGCCTATTCTATTTCCAGGTTATATTTTCTGATAAATTGGAAAATGTTGCATACATTTTTCTTCTAATTAATTAGAAGATCGATCTTTAATTGCTCTTCTAGAAGAACTGTGTATATCCATTAGCGTAGAGATTTTTTTTTAAGCATATTTTTTTACTTATTATTTTTTTTAGTTACACAGGAGGATAGGCAGAGGGAATCTGGTGTTAAGACACTCCGTTTCCTATTTTCTGACGAATTTTATAACTGGAACTGTATTTTATAATCATAGCAAATGCCGCAGATGATGAACTCAGTATTGATCGTTTGATAAATTACTGTTGGAATGTTTATTTTATTCTAATTTAATATATTTCAATAGCGGAAAAAATTGGAGAAATAAAATATATTTTCAGTCAGTATAATTAGAATCTTTAATACTAATATTTAATATTTTTTTTAAATTGTTGCCATATTTTTTTTGCAGTCTTGCACATTGACAAATAGAAGAATTAGAAGACCATATACTAACCTAAGTAGGTAGGTACTGTCTATAATAAAATATCAAAAAATATAAGTTTTATAGGTAAAAATAGCTATAACATTGAACATTGTTTGTTTACAAGAAGTCGGTATGGCCATAAATCGCAATTGTAGTTAATTAACCTTAATTTGGCCCAGTCTTGTGATACGTTTATATGTAAATGCGCAATTATATCAAGAAACAATGCTTATTTTTGCAGTGAAAAGTAAATTATAATAGGCTAGATTTTTTTATTATTATAAGTAATTAAATATCAATAAAAAAAAGTTTGTTATCGTTTTATTACACTACTAAATTCAATTTTAATAACAGGAAAAAAAAATAATAAAAGAAATACAAAAATTTATTTGTTTGTCTACAGCAGTGTTTTTCAGCTTCATCCTAATCCACAATATTAAAATAAAAAAATATATACAGGGGAAGGAATGTGGGAAATTGAAACATAATTTTAATTCATTAATATAAAAGTCCTCATAGAGTTAAAGCTGATGATAACGTTTTAAATTATGAAAACAGGCAAAGAACTCAAATTAAAATGCTAATGCATACGCTTAGATATCTCTTTAGAAAATTTAAAACGTTATACGTTTTTAAAGCTTGTTTGAAGAACGTAGAATTAACATCCTTTTGAAACTCCATATGCACATTCTTCATGTTAAATAATAGAAGTATTTTATTGTTTTTAAAATTCACCGCAAAAAGCATTTTAAATGTAGGTTTAATTATATATGTAAAATAGTTCATTTTACATATAGAATTTAACCTACATTTAAAATGCTTGTAAAATAGTTCTGCGTTCGTCTGTTTGTTGTAATATATTCATTAAGTAGATTTTCTCGTTCTATCTAGCATATAGCAGAGGGAACCTAAAGACACTCCGTTCCCCATTTTTCGTTATATTTTTGTTTACCACGTGTGGAGTAGTTTGCCTTGGCACCAGAACGAAGAAATGAAAATAAAAATAAATAATTATTATTTAGCTTGAGGGAATATCGGACCCACCCCGTTGTGTTTACAGTCACACGCTGGTGCCCTTGCGCCACTACTGGCCTGAGTATCATATATATCTTTTATAACTCATATATTAGATAGATATATAGATAGATAGATATTATAGATTAGTAAATGTACTCTAAGTTTGGTGATCCAAGTTGTTTACGACATGGTCGCGTGTTCAATAGATCCATCAGATTTGGATATAAAGTCTTCCATTGCGCTCATTAAATTCCGAATAACAAATTTTAATGTTTACCTTCTTAGGACATTTAGAAGATTAGCTATTGCGTAATGCTGAAATTTTATGTACGCATTTATCATTATTTTAATGTTCTATGAAAACTTGATAGTGTAAGTAGTTTTACATGGTTGGAGATTAAAAGCATTGGAATACTTTAACTTTTATCATTTTTTATTTGTTAATTAGTTGAAAGTTGAATGAAAAGAATATATCGTATTTTGAAAAATTTTAACCCTAAAGGGGTGAAATAGGGGTTGAAAGTTTGTATGGAATATTTTTTAAATCGGCACCATTTTTTATAAAATTTGAAATTTAGACTTTAAAAATATTTAATTGAACATGTGTTTCATAGTTTTCTAGATTTCGCCCCTAAATAAGCAAGCGAAGCTGCGCGCGTCCCCTAGTAAGCATATAATATACCTTTAAATTTTACAAGATTTTTTTCATTTAGAGAACATTTTTAATTTGCTATTATGTAGACTGTTCTTGCTTCATGGATCATGTAAACTCTGCTTTTATATATTTTTGATATTTAATATATTAACATATACATATATAGAATAATAATTATATATTATATAATTGAGAAAATAAATAATTATCACTTTAGATAATTAGCAATTTTTGCTAGTTAAGTATTATATCAAAATATAATTATAATAAAAGTTATTACCATAAATGATAATGTGAATCGGTTGAACAATAAAGCTATTTCATTAATACAAACCGTTTATATTAATGGATCGAACGGTTAAATGCGAAATCCAATTCATTAAGTACTATATAAATATGACTCGACGGTAATTAAGTTCAATGAGCCTAAAATGGCCAATGTCCACCGTTGCCAGATTTTATCTAGGTGAAAAGCGGGATTTTTAAATATTTAAAATAAGCAAAGCAAGGCCAAGAAGGCAGTCTAGCGTAGGACAAGGGTGTGACTGTAACGCGATGTTTGTGGGCCAGTATTGCGAAGAATGTTAGTAGCTAATTAAAAATTTAAAGTAATAAAAGAAGATTTCACGCAATACGAGGAATAATCTGTGAATTTTTTGGGTAAAAATCAGGATATCCTGCCAAAATCGGGACGTCTGGTATGTCTGGTGGTCAATGTCCCTAGTTAGATTTTTACATTAATTTAAATAGTATAGTTTTTTCCTCACTTAAACCGTTACAGATTTTAGAAGAATTATTTTTTTAAAAAATCAACTTCACGCTGTATTCCGCATATAGCAGGTAAGGCAGCGGGAAGAGGCGTTTCTAACTCCCCGAAGAAATGAAATAAAAACAATTCATTCCCTCGAATGGAGATCGAACCCATAACTTGTTTACAGTCACTCAATTGCGTCCCTTCGCCATCACAGCCTTAAATATTTAAAATACTCCTATTATAAACAAACCTATTTCTACCTATATACGAATATGCATTAATTAATAGTGCATTGATTTACAGATGACTGCACGAGTTTCTAGTAGGTTCTAATTTGACCCGGATATATAAGTGATAACACTGATAACATATTATTGGCATACATCTTGTGCGTCAATCAAAGATATAAATTATATATCTTATATTATATCATAATATATAATTATGAAACTATAACAATATTATTATTATTACGTTTCATATTAAGCGAGTTAAAACTAGATTAGGTCGGTAGTTTATTGCCAGATAAAGCTTTTCTTATTTAAAAGCAAGGCCTGGGAACCTAGTGTTAAGTAGTCCGTTTCCGTTAAGTTCTGTCCCGATCCGTCTGATTTCATGCCCCACTTACCGCTGTATTCTGGAGGCATTGCATTGATGAGACGCGGAACTTCACGCCGCGCTTTACCTGGTTACCAAAGCGAAGAAAATATTAAGCATTTTAACCCCCCGAGCGGGAATCGAACCTGCAACAGGCACTCACTAGTGCTCCTGCGCCTTTAAAAATATTTTTCTATACAACGAAGTATAATAGTATTATCATAATTTATAAATATTAAATTTATTATTCTTGGCAAGATTAAATTAACGTCGTGGATGTCAAGGCGGCGGCGTAGCTCCCGGAAGCTTTTGTTCTTCAAACGTCTATGAGGTTTTATTGTTATAGAGGAAGTCAATTTAGGCTTTATATAACTTTGTACAGTACAATATGAAGGAAGAATTGTTAAGTTTAGTTATTATTGTGTCAAACAATATTATATTTTTTAAATAACCGGATGAGGCTATTCGTGGGGCAGGGGCACAAACGTGTGATCGTGAACGCGATGGGTCGTGGGTTCGAATCCCATTCGAAGAAATAAAATATTTTAGACACAAAAAAGTAACCGGATATTTATAAATTTTTGAAAATCATCATCTAAGGTTCCTTCTCTTAAAGTAATATTTTTTAGTAGGATTTCCTTTATTTAAAGCGTTGCCAATATGCAACAAAATAAAATTTACTAAAAAAAACCACATCTAAAAAAGAAAAAAAAGGCTAGCTTGGAAAATTTCAAAGTAGATATCCTCTATTGGCGGATATTTGCGGAAATCTCAACGACCCGCGCATTCAACAAATACCTTTATAGTACTCAATAACGAAAGTACTTGTTCGATAAACAGAGATGAAAACTGAGCCAGCACGTAGGACGTAGGGTACCTATATTTTATTGCAATTTAAACTACGTATTTGCTATAAGCTTAGAATTTGCTATTAAGTTTAGAAAAAAGTCACGTACAATGCTTTTTGATTTATCGTAAAATTTTTAATGATATTATTAATTGCTTTTTATATTTATTGGTTGTCTTATCTTTATCTTTTTTATCTCAAGGCAGGCAGGCAGATAAACTAAATAGTATAAGAAACACTATTTATTTATTTTTTTCCAATATTTTTCGCTTGCTCTGAGTTCCACCACTCAACACACAATGTCCGCAGAATTCAGCGAAAAAGAACAGAAAACAAAGTGGAGAATGGAAGTGTCTTAATGGGAACAGAGTATCTTAACACCTTGTTCCCATGTTTCGGGGATACACCGTGAAGCTATAAAAAAGGAAATTTAATATAAAAAAAAAATTATCAATTAACTTGCCATCCAAGAAAGAGAACTCTCTCTTTCTCTTTTTGTGGAAGCTAATTAGATATGGGTAACGCAGCCGCTCTTGATAGCTATATTTATCTTGATATATTTAGTGTAAAGCGGTTCCAAGATAGTACATCTGACATAACGTCATGACGTTAATGAATATAGCAATTATTTTTTATGTGGACTGCACTTGTTCTCAAGTATAAGCAAACATATCCATTTAGCATTTACTTCCTTGTTATATTATATATTCGTACATTTTAATACAAAATAATAATATTTAAAATAATTATGCAAGAAATATTTTTAATTTAGAGAACCAAAGATTTGTTAAGTTTTTTTTCAATTTCGCGCTTTCCCTTGTGTCAAGGCAACCCATATATTAGAGTTATCCATATTTCCAGACAATAATTTAAAGGTAAAATGAAAGGAATTCTTCTTCCTGAGTTCAGATCGAAGTGAAGTAGCGAGCTTAACTCCCGGGGCAAAATAATTCTTGAGCGCCCCCCAGACGAACCCATTTAATTTCATATGTATTATATTTAAATAGTTTTGCAGATCTTTCCCTTTGGGAGTAGGGCCCAGGGCATGATGACTCCTTTGCCACCCCCCCCCCCACTACGCCTCTGGATTGAACCTACACTCATTACGATTACATCAAACGCTGTCTCAATGTAGAGTTCCATTCATCAGCCAATATTGTGACTTAGTTGAGATTTCAATTTGAGAAAGTTAATATTAATATGTAAAATATTTCTTTTTTTGTTTAAGAATATGTTTAAAAAATTGTCCTATTTCTTCACAAAATTATACTTTAGTCGCAGTACCTGAAGAAATCTACAATAAATATATAATTTATGACAAAAAAGACTCACAAACGCCAATAGCGATTTCATCCATCACTAGTTTATTTTTAGCTAACTTTGCAACGTTTTGAAGAATACCAGATGTTACAACGATCAAATGACGAATCAAAACGGATGTTAATACTAGAGTTAGACATAGTTCGTAACGGACAGACATTCTTGTCTATTTCAGTTGATTTGGATTAGTTTTCGTTGGGAGCTAAAATTACATGCTTATTTCCATATGCACGTAAATCTAAAATATAGAAAATATTTAAATAATAAATATTATAATCTTTAAAGGAAAAGTAAAAGAATTTGAGCGGAAAAATGTTGAAGTTTGTCATAAAAAATAATATCATTAATGTTAAGGACAAGGACAAGTATATAAAATAAAAAAAAATAAAGATCATATAAATTCTATGAAAAATATTTTAATCAACCTGTGAAATATAATAATAATTGTATTGCTGTTAAAATCTGAATATATGAGCAGTATATAATTGGAAGATATAGAAATTACTTATAAAATATTTACTTGGTGCAAATGTGCGACCATTGGGAAAACTTCCATTATTTTTTCCATTTTATTATGTACTAGCGACCCTATTGCGGCTTCGCCCGCTTTTACTACTGGATTATTCATATAATGTATGTTTGCAAAGCACTNGTTATGTGCTGTTGGCTTTTAAAGGCGTGACTCCAATAAGCCATCTTCCTTAAATAAGTAAACAACAAATATAGTAATAAAAACGTATATAAGTAAACAAGATTTTCGTTAATAATATTCTGAATCGATTTAATACGAAACAAAATTATTACCAATGTATGTTAGACGTACATACATACAAATATGTTCAATGACGTTTTATCACGGAATGTTGGGTCACAGGTAGGCCTCGTATAAGTGGATAACATCACGTTTCCATTTCTATACACGGCAAACGGTAGTACCCAACGGATATATGTTATCGTTATATTTAATTCACTTATAATATTAGTATGCCATTATAGTGCAGTTCATAGATAGCTATAATTTGTGCAAGGGGTCTAGGTTGGATTCTCTGTTCCGAAAATTCAAAAATTTATGTAAAAATACGGGGTAGGGTTTCATCATCACGTCTTTGAAATACAGGATAATAATAAAAAAATTAAATCAGCTTCACGCTGTATCCCGTACATAGTAGGGTGGGCACAGGGAACCTAGTGTTAAGACACTCCGTTCCCCACTTTCTGCCGAATTCTCGAGGCATTGCACGTTGAATGGCGTAACTTAACGGCGCGCTTTTGCCTCGACACCAGAGCGAAGAAATGGAAATATAAATTTAAATAAATATTTCATTTCTTCGATTGGGGATCGAACTAACAACCAGTCGCGTTTACAGTCACACTTTATGCCCCCTACTTAACGACTGGCCTCAAGAAGAATTGTAAATATTAAAAAAATACTTGCTCTAAAGTCTATTATAAATTAAAACTAAGGAGTTGACGATGGTAATCGTAAATTTATTAATAAAGGAATATCTCTATGTAAACTTCCTTATTTACATAAAAAAGGTAAAATTTGTCATCAAATGTCTTGTATATAAAAACTATGTAAATAAAAACCTTTAGAAGGTCAAGGGCTGCTAAACTATGAGATGGGTTAGATAACAATGTTTATATTATAAACATATTTTTTTAATATGCGAGTATAGAGGATGTCAGCGGCACGTCGCGTCGGCCTGTTAACGCAAGGTGGTGCCTGTGCCCTGGTGGTGGTGGTTGTGGATTTGATTCCCTCTCCGTAGAATTATTTTCATTATCTCCCTCTAGTAACAAACTGCAACAAACACGAGTCCAATTTTTAAGACAAAGACAATGCGCGTCTCAGGTAATGTCTCGAAAATTAGGCGGTAAGTTGGGATCAGTGTCTTAATTAACAAAAGGTACCCTTAGCCTACTCTGTTATAAGCGACTTACCGTGGAACTACTTTTTTTTCTTAAATCATATATTTTGATGGTTATTACAATTATATAAATTTACTTCTTGAACTTCTAACTTCTTTAAATATATTTCGAGTAGTAGGTAAAACAAACACATATTAATAGTGTTTATTTTTAGCCAGTTTATTAATTTTAATACTTTTTAACCTTTTTCCTTTGTAAATACACATATATATTTATTTTGCGACTAGCAGAGCAATGGCAACATTCAATAATTTTCACTTCGATGGTAATGTCAAGGAGGCAAGTTTGACCTTTGCGAGGGCCAACGAGCCGCCCGCGTCCCAGTTACAATTGTTGACAAATTGCCTACTAAAAATATTCGCAACTTCCGTAGGCACCTACCATGTCATAATAATTCCGGTACAATAAGCCATTCAAACAAAAGTAGGTTACGGGCTTGGGTTTTAGTTGGAAACACATGAAGATGACTATTAAAAATGTGATGCAAAGCATCGTTTTTTATGTTGTTAATTGTTAGGAAAGAAAAATAATTTATAAAATATAATTTATTTTATATAAAAAGGGATATTATTATTAAATTTACACTTTTAAAATATATATGGATTATTGTTTTTAGTTCAGATGGAAATAATTTGAATATTTATTGCATTTTAGATAACAGAACGGAACGGAACGGAAGGAAGTTTTTAGTAAAAAAAACTCTGTATAAATAATACTCAAGTAAAAGTTGAAGTCGTAATCATCTTGTTCAATCAAAATTTTTTGAAAAGGCGCATTTAGAAGAAAAAGATTTTTTTCTTCTAAATGATTTCGCCTACGCCTAGATTTCCAAAAATAGTTTAGTAGTACTATTTCTTAAATTAAACTAAATTATAGCTAAAATTAAATTAGATTAACGCTGTATCTCACATACAGCGGGGTAGGCAGAGGGAACCTAATGTTAGGACACTCCGTTCCTCACTAAGTGGCGGCGTTGGTGCCAGAGCGAAGAAATAAAAATATTAATAAACAATAATTCTACTATTATTAATAAAGTTGCACCATAAAATATTTGAAAAAATATTCAAATAAGTGGTGTTCGTACAATACAATTGATGCTGTAGTATTTGGCAAATTGCAAATGCCAAGCACACGTCAATTTCGCTCTCACTCGCTCTTTGTGTTGGAAATGGAATTACCAATGTAAGTTTCCTTTCAGACCCTATACATAATGGAACAATAGGTTGTGAAGGTGAAATTTGAGCCTGCATTCAATATACGTAGGTCTCGTGTAAACAAAACAAGCTACGTTTATAGTTCTAGAAAAACAGTTTGTTTTAATAGATTTAATGAAATTTTAGGGTTCTGTACATGAAAAGGAAAAAACGGCCACGGCCAAAACAGTTGTGGCGCAGGGCGCATAATTGTGTGATTATAAAAGGTTATGGGTTCGACCCCCACTTGTGGAAATTAAATATTTAAACTTACATTTTTACTGCTCCCCGGATTCGGCTGAAAATGGGGAATTCTCTCTGCCTACCCTGTTGTGTATGATATAGAGAGTTAAGCTAAAAAAAATTGGTATATGTCGCAAAACTACATTTAAATTTAAATTATTATAGGCTATTGGGGTCGGATCAATTTACATTTTTAGACATATAGAGAGTGGATAGCCATTATCACAAAGGCTGAGATGTGTTCCAAACATCTCCAATTAATTTCAAGGNGCGACTAGCAGAGCAATGACAACATTCAATATATTTCACTTCGATGGTAATGTCAAGGAGGCAAGTGTGACCTTTGCAAGGGCCAACGAGCCGCCCGCGTCCCAGTTACAATTGTTGACAAATTGCCTACTAAAAATATTCGCAACTTCCGTAGGCACCTACCATGTCATAATAATTCCGGTACAATAAGCCATTCAAACAAAAGTAGGTTACGGGCTTGGGTTTTAGTTGGAAACACATGAAGATGACTATTAAAAATGTGATGCAAAGCATCGTTTTTTGTGTTGTTAATTGTTAGAAAAGAAAAAAAAATGATAAAATATAATTTATTCTATATAAAAAGGAATATTATTATTAAATTCATACTTTTAAAAAATGTATTTCTATTGTTTCTTGTTCAGATGGAAATAATAAGACTATTTATTATATTTTAGATAACAGAACGGAACGGAACGGAAGGAAGTTTTTAATAAATAAAACTCTGCATGAATAATAAAATCAAGTAAAAGTTGCACTCGTAATGATCTTGTTCAATCAATGTTTTCTTTTTAAATACGCCTAGATTTCCAAAAATAGTTTAGTAGTACTATTTCTTAAATTAAACTAAATTATAACTAAAATTAAATTAGATTAACGCTGTCTCTCGCATACAGCAGGATAGGCAGAGGGAACCTAATGTTAGGGCACTCCGTTCCTCACTGAGTGGCGGCCTTGGTGCCAGAGCGAAGAAATAAAAATATTAATAAACAATAATTCTACTATTATTAATAAACAATAATTCATTCCCTCGAGTTCATACACTTGCACCATAAAATACTTAAAAAAATATTCAAATAAGTGGTGTTCGTACAATACAATTGATGCTGTAGTATTTGGCAAATTGCAAATGCCAAGCACACGTCAATTTCGCTCTCACTCGCTCTTTGTGTTGGAAATGGAATTACCAACGTAAGTTTCCTTTCAGACCCTATACATAATGGAACAATGGGTTGTGAATGTGAAATTTGAGCCTGCATTCAATATACGTAGGTCTCGTGTAAACAAAACAAGCTACGTTTATAGTTCTAGAAAAAAAGCTTGTTTTAATAGATTTCATGATATTTTTAGGGTTCTGTATCAAAAATTAAAAGGAAAAAACGGCCACGGCTAAAACCGAACCGAAAAGAAAACCGAAAAGTGGCATAATTGTCTAATTATAAAAGCAACTGGTTGTGGGTTCGACCCCCACTTGTGGAAATAAAATATTTAAACTTACATTTTTACTGCTCCCCGAATTCGGTGAAAAATGGGGAATTCTCTCTGCCTACCCTGTTGTGTATGAGATAGAGAGTTAAGCTAAAAAAAAATGGTATATGTCGCAAAACTACATTTATATTTAAATTATTATAGGCTATTGGGGTTGGATCAATTTACATTTTTAGACATATAGAGAGTGGAGAGCCATTACCAGAAAGGCTGAGATGTGTTCCAAACATCTCCAATTAATTTCAAGGGCCTGATGAGCACCACACGCTGATTCAAGATTTGCACGTCCTACTTTCATAATTAGTTTTTAAGATGCTAGTATATTATAGTCGATTAGTTGACAGTTACAATGTATTACTAAATACCTTCAGAATAGAAAATAAAAGGTTTTTTTTTGCGACACAACCCTAAACGTTTCATACTTGTATAATATGTTTTGTATATAAACTTTCAAGTGTATATATAGATAAAGTTAAATTTCATATTTAGTTAATAAAGATAAAATAAAATTTGAGGCCAGTCACGGCGCAGGGATAAGCGTGCGAGGGCAACGTGACAGGTTGCCATTCCTACTCGAGAGAATAAAATATATAATATTTTAATTCCTCGATACCTCGAATACCTTTATTTGGTAGCGAGGTAAAGTGCGGTGTTATGTGCTAGTGGAGATCAAGAGTGTCCTAATGGGAACGGTCTATAAATGTCTTAACTAAAAAAAAAAAGTTAAATTGAAGTGATGTGATATGATGAACATGAAGCAAAAAAAAAAGTTAAATTTAATTCATTTACGTCATATGGACAATCCCAATTCTACTGTTGTTTTATTAGATTATACTGTACGGCAAATATTTACTGGCCTGCAGGGAAATCATTATACTAAACCCCGCACTAGATTGGGTTTCCAATATGCCACAAAGGTATAAATATAATTCTACCTACAGGTATACCTACCTACCTCACGCAGATTTGGTACACGCGTGTTACGTAATGAGGTTTGGGATATCCGGAAATGTAAGATTGTTTTTCGTCAAAACCAATTTTATGTAATGTAAGGGTTATTGAGGTGCAGTGGATAGTCCCTGACTGCATATACGATGGTTGTGGGTTCGATCGTCTTTGGCGGAATTAATAATTTACATTTTCATGCTCTCTTAAGTAGTGTGGCGTTGAGTTCTGCTTCTCAAGGTCGTGAATTCGTTAAAAAAAGTCTTCCTGTACTGCTATGTGCAACATAAGTTGTAAAGTTAAAATATATATGATAATATATAGCGATGATATAATTTTTTTCCTTATGTTATGGTTATAACAAAAGTACTAAATATATTTTTTATTTAATACTAGCGGCCCGCCCGCGGCTTCGCCTGCGTGAACTTAACGAACGTTATTATTAATTTTTGTCTCCATGAGTAACTACGTCCTATAAGTGACGTCCNCCTGGCATTTGTAGTAACGAAGTTTCATAAAAACTTTCGACCCCAAAAACAACCCCTTAGAAGTCGAATATTGCAAATTCCCGTCTTAGCGAGCACCTACGTCCTATAAATAACTCCTATGCAATATTTGAGATTCCTAGCACATGTAGTTTCTGAGATTTTGTGATGAGTGAGTGACCTTTCGATTTTATATATATATAGAAGATATTTATTACTAAATTAAGTACAAATTATATGTATGGATGAATATGGATATATTCAAAGAAATGAGATACAAAATGCTCAAAAGCAACAAAATAAATTAATAAGTTAACCCATTCTCCAAACAAATATCAATATTGTAAAACCAACTAATGTTAGATGTATTCTGTAATTGTATGGAGATGAATGAAATATCTCTGTCGCCATTCACCATTGTATGGACAAAAGTGTGCAAACTGCACGTCATTTAGATAATGATCCAGTTTACATTACCAATTGTACATTTGATGATGATTTTCTGCATAGGTTTTTCTTTTTTTAACCTACTTCCTAAAAGGAGGTTATCAATTCGACTGTATTTTTTTTATTTAAAAGCTAGTGCTTCTCGTGTGGTCCCATTTGGTAATTTCCCAAAATATCCCATAATTTGGTCTATTTTTGACAATGGTGCCCTGAGAAAATGGCATAAGTCTTAAATTTGCATTAAGTATGGTTGGTGTTTCTTTTTCTTGATTCTTACTTTCTTTTCTTTTATTCGAAAGGACACAATTCAAGGCTAGTTTGATGACAGTTTGACTAGGTTCTGATTATGAGATCCGGTTCAAATTGAAGAAGTCGTTTTTTGGTAAAAATATCATTACGAGCAAAAACGCTAGCTTCATAAATAAAAAAAAACTGTACATTTAAATGATTAAGGTACATAGGTATAAAAAGATGTAACTCATAATATAATAACAAACTAAAAAGAACACAATTAGTAAATTAAGTTCACCTCGTGACTGACTTCATCGATGTCCAAGGTCAATCGTGCAGGTAAGAGATATATTTAATAGAAATATCAAAAAAAAATCAGCTTCACGCTGTATCCCGCACACAGCAGGATAGGTAGAGGGAAACTAGTGTTAAGACACTCCGTTCTCCACTTTACTACTACTACTTTATAAAATAGTCCTATATTTTCATCTAAGCGCAATCTGTGTATCGATTGAGGCTAACGCAACTAGGCCATCACTTTTACTGTAATCATAATCTAGTAGGTAACAAATTCAATATATGTAAACATCTATGTTATTAGAGTCCAGTAGCGCAGGGGTACGCGACTGGTTGTGGGTTCGATTCCCACTCATGGAAATGAATTATTTAATATTTCCTCTGGTAACGAGCAAAAGCGTGGCTTTGATATGCAATGTCTCCAGAATTCTATGAAAAGTGAGGAACGGAGTGACTTAACATTAGGTTCATTTGGTTCCACTAGGTAACCTGCGAGATACAGCATAAAGCTAAAAAAAAAATTAAAATTGGACGTGAAAAACATGGATAAATAGTAAAAATAAATAAATATGAATGCATATAAGACGAGAAGTTTGACTCCTAAACATTTACAAGGGAACAGGCAAAGTTAGATTGAAAAATATATTAACGTCACATTCGGGATGTTCTTGTACGGATGTTTTTGAAAATATTTGAATAAGTTTTTTAATATTACTATAATTCTACAGAAAAGCAACCTACAGAAAAAGAAAATAACAATCAAACATTTGTATTAGATTAAATGAGGAACAGAGTGTCTTAACGCTATGTTCTCTTTGCCTACCCTGCTGTGTGCGGGATACAGCGTGAAGTTAAAAAAAATATTAGAAAAATATTAACTTTCAATTGGAATATTTGTATTATTATCAAAATTGACAACTTTATATCATGCCTTTCAGATTAGATCTTCAGACAGAAAGCCTTGAGACAGTGTTAGTTACAGTTAACAAAAATTATAAGATATTTTAAACAATTTCGTGTTATCAAGATGTGAATACAAGGCAAAAATTTAGAGGGCATCGTCGGCAGGTTCGAGAGGTCTCAAGGCAAGGGTCTCTTCACCGAAGCACCTGGGGCCAGGGCTTTGTACTGGTTTCCATTGTTCAGACATCAAGGTTACCGCCCGTGCTGAAATAACACTGCGAGCGATGGAAATTGAAATTTCTTGCGTATAGATCGTAACGAATAATATGAATTAGGTCACATAAGATTATTTCATATAGATACAGAAATAAATACTTTGATAAAGTTTGCAATTTACTTTAAAATATTATGCTAAAACTATCAAAGCCAAATAATTTTATTCAAAAGAAGAAGTTAGATGCTTAATTTTTTTAAACGTCAAAAAACAGACTGAAGCGAGCATTTCATTCCCAAGGCGTGTTATGATTTAGAAAATCATTAAATCATTAATTTTCATTTAGAAAAGACGTTTGTGTGTTAAAATCCTTTAACACACAAACGTCTTTTCACAATTTTAAGAAAATTGATTGATATGAAAATTGAAAACTTTAAGAAATAGAAAATTCTCTGACATTTTCTGGGATTACGGATTACGGAGTTACAGATGCACTAAGTTTAGGCCTATTTCTGGTATTAATATTATAAACATCACCAATTTTGGTAAAATCATTAATGTTTTTCTTAACATACATTCCGTTCCCATTAAGACACTTCCGTTTCCCACTTTTAGCCGAATTCTAGAGGCATTTCGTTTTGGGATGCGAAACTCAACGCCGTGCTTTACTCGTCACCAGAACGAGAAAATGAAAATATATCATTAGGTATATCTCTAGTGAGAATCGAACCCACAGTCTGTCATGTTTTCAGTCGCACGTTCGTGTCTCTGCGCCACGACTGGCCCCAGGATATATTTGAAAATAAAAAAATAAGATTATGTAGATGTTTTACTAAATGTAGATTTGTGTGTAGGTATATATTTTGTTTATAAAAGGCTTACAAAATCTCAAAATATATATGCCAAAATAATCCTAATCGTGGTTAAACGATAGGCATGTCACGAGATTCGTGATTCTATATTTAACACTTGATATATGAATGCGTTTAAAAAACTTTAAGGTCATTATTACTTTGTTAAAGACATTTAAATGACGCCAGTCGTCAAACGCCACAGGTGAAGGGTTCGATTCTTACTAGAAGAACCTAAATATTTAATATTTTCATTTCTCCGTTCTGGTGTCGATGCAAAAGCGTTGAGTTCCGACACTCAACGGGCAGTGCCTCCAGAATTCAGTTAAAGTGGGGAACAGTGTATTTACATGCTACATGCGGGATACAGCGTGAAGCTGAAAAAAAGACAATTGATGCTAACTTCAAGGTTGTCTATTTCCAAATAGCTATTTGTTTAAATTAATTATTGTTAAAAAATCTAAACAGTGGAATTGCCAAAGATGAATTTATATCACTAACAACGATATACATATTATCGTCATTATTTTTAAAGCTGTGCAAGAGAAACTATTAAAACATAAATAAATGTATTTATAAATGCAAATAATCTATTTTTGATGCACACATTTATTCTTTGACCTATTTCTTATGGAAATGTATAGTCAGTCGTTCAGAGTGAAACACTTCGGAGTCAGTGGGAGCATTTTTAAAGCTAGTCGTAAAACGGGGAATGCATAATGTACAGGTGGCCGCGGTTTTACATAACTTATCTGACTTGCCTATCAGGGTTGCCATGTATGCAAGCGAACTGCAATTCTCAGTCATTTTTTTTCTTAAAATATTATAATGTAAAAATCATTATCTTGTAGGAAAAGTAAGCATTGGTAAGGTTTTTTTTCAGATTTCCGTTCTAGCGAGGTAGACAGAGGGGTGTTCTCTGCCGAATTCTGATGGCCAATGCCTTGGGGATAGTCCAACTCAAATAAAAGGCACACAAGACGAAACATTAACAAATATTAAAGGCACATTTACAATTGTAATAGTAATATCGTGGCTTAGAAGAAAAAATATTTGTAAGTCCAAAGAGTAACACGATTTAAAACAAGAGGCAACCCTAAAATATCGATTTACCGAGCATTTCACGCTTAATTTGCAATTTACCGAAAATTTAAGAACGCCGTTCCGATAAATCGATTCGTCACATTTTACTTGATAATATTCGAAACAAATAAATGTGGATTGGTTCTTGCTTACTGCTCTTTTACAGATTTATAACTTTTATATAGTTTCTGCTACCAATTTCAGTTGCGTTTTCAATTTATTTTTAAATAATTAAGGATATTTTAATTTCTGTTTCTCTTATATTTTTTGAAGGCAATGTCTTATATGGTCTATGTGGCAGGTTCCATTCGCAAACGAAGGAGTGAAATATTTTATATTTTCATTTATCTAGCGCTGATAACATAAAAAAGCAAAAAGCGTTGAGCCCTGCCACTCAACTCGCAATGCCTTTGATTTCGGCGGGAAGTGGGGAACGGAAGTCTTAATAGGAACGGAGTACTCTGTGCGTGATACACCGTGAAGCTGAAAATGTCTTATATGTATATTACTTTGTTCTCAATTTTTAAACATAACTGTAAAGGTCATTGCATAGTATGTGGTTTAACCTTACAGAGAAAATTTCCCTGAATGAGATACGACCTCACTTGGGTGACATGTAAGAAATATGTAGGTACTTATATATTTGTATTCAATAAGCCTTATTCATATCAATAAACTGTTTTATATATCCTTTCAACATAAATAACAATAATATTTAAAAAAAAAAATATGCAAAATGAGTCAAAGTTCCAATATAAAATAAAAAAATCAAAAAATCTTATCAGTCCATAGAATCGATTCCGTCGATACAGTGTCGTAGCTGATTAGAATAGTTTACCTATACGTCTTCATATTCAGATATATAGATATAGATATAGATTCAGTTCATAGATATTAGATAAGTTTATTAGTATTTATGTCGAATATACACTTAAAATATATTTGTGGTTCGATTTACTCCTAAAGACTTCTATTGCAAAAAGATTTTCCTATTGGAAAATTTTGTGTTTGTATTGAATTTTAATTATTTCTTATGAATCACACTTGTTTGTGATCCATAATTACTGCTTTCTTGTAATTTATCAATCAACTGTACCTCGATTACTTTATTTTATGCATATATGATTTTTTATGTAGGTACTTGCGGTAAAAAATGGACGATCTAAATTATTACCATTTAGTAGGTACCAATTATACAGATTTTCATAATAAAAGAAATATTTCCTATTTTTTAAGTCTGTTTTATTTAAGATAACTTTCATTAAGATACTTTAATAAATCTAGACTAGATTTCATCGACATAACTAAAAATATACACAACTAAAAAAAAATTATCTTCACTGAACTACATTTGTATATTTTAAACTACAAACGAAAGAATGAATATTAAAGAGGAATAAAAACTGCATATTTTCGGTTGCGATTAAACATGTCATATTTCATTCAACATTGCAGGTACAACTTTGTCATCCCAGATTATAGTCGTATAGAATTTTATAATAATATAAATATTTCTTATTTTTTTTTTAGTTTGTTTTATTTACTATGCTACTTGTGAAGCTTTAATAAAATATAATATATATAGATTCTAGTTATTTAACATTAATTTCATCGACATAGCTAAAAATAGATTCAACTTAGAAAAAATCAAGGCCGTAGTGGCGCAGCGGTACAAGGGTGTGACTGTAACGCGACGGCTGTAGGTTCAATCCCCACTCGAGGAAAGGAAATATTTATTTACATTCATATTTTTATTTCTTCGCTCTGCTCAGTTCCACCACTCAACAAGCAATACCACCAGAATTCGGCGAAAAATGAGGAACGGACGTGTTTTAACACTAGGTTCCCTCTGTCTACCCTACTGCGTGCGGGATACAGCGTGAAGCTGAATTATTTTAATTATTTATTAAAAAAAACTTCATTGAACATTTGTATATTTCAGAACACAAACGAAGGAATGAATATTAAAACGGAATAAAAACTGCATATTTTTGGTTGCGATTAAACATGTCATATTTCATTCATCATTTGCAGCAGCAGGTAAAACTTTGCCACCCCAGATTATAGGTTTGCGGACAGATGAATGGAGACCATTCTGGCAACTCTTCAATTTTAATCCTCTTATTCAAGTTACAATCCATCAAGTTGTATAACATAGAGTGAACTGAATGGCTCTTTCAGTATTAGAACTGGCTTTATTCATCTATTTTCATTGTTATAATTAATATTATTAGTTTTTAATATGGTAAGTAATGTTTGGATTGTGAGACTTAAATTTTATATTTTCAAGTCAATATTAAAGATTTCGTTAAGTTTATTGTATATTTTGTATATTATGTTAGCTTGATTGGAAACTATGAAAATATATTTAATATAAAACTTTTTTCAAAAACATTTAAAAAGAAAAGTAGCTAAGTCTTTATAAGAATAATAATCTGAAAAACAATTGCCAGTTTCTTAATTGTTAGTAGCTATAGAATGTATTTGTTATATATTAATTTTCTCCCGACCAGAAATCGATTCAATATCAATCGAATATACATTCGATTCTCTAAGTCAGATTTTTCTATTGCGACACTACTGTAATAGAATAAATGAAAATATTACATATTTAACTTCCTCGAGTAGGAATCGAACCCACAAGCTGTCGTGTTTACAGACTGCGCCTTAATAAAATATTTAAAAGCAAAAACCACCCTGTCAACTAGCGTGCATTCATTATCTATACTAATATAATAAAGCGGAAGAGTTTGTTTGTTTGTTTGTTTGAACGCTAAGATCTCTGGATCTCCTGGATCGATTTACTTTGTTTTTGTTTTGTATGAAAGCTGCATTCTTCAGAAGTGCTATAGGCTATATAATATTACATTACACATATGTACTAATAAATTAATATACTTTCTAATTTGACATGCAATTTATTCTGCCATGTTAATAACAATCGTCGTCGCTACGCGACCGCGTTCGTTACCGCGTCATTTTGATATCATGATCATCCTTATGAAAATAAATATAATAGTCACTTTTAGCATTTCATCTAGATTGAAATTATATTTCTATAGAAATTATATTCTTATATTTCAAGCAGGCGTAGCCGCGTCCGGGTCCGCTAGTCTGAATATATATGTAAATTGTACAATGAATTAAATAATGAAATGACAAAATATTTTCACAAATGCGTTTTATTTCAAAAAATGTTATATAATTAAAATTTCTCTGTCATTTATCTTACATAACGTAAATTTCACATAGTTTTATTTTAGCTACACATTTAAAATAATAGGATTTATATATATTTGTAATTAATAATAGGATTTTTATATATATTTCTTATTTTTATCTATTTAAAGCGCTGCTATCTAAATCGCGTGTAGACGTTGCCAATAGAGTTTGTAAGGAGAGCATTAGATAAAGCGATGTAGGAAAAGGCTATTAACACGAACAACCGTTTAGACACGAAACGACTTAGTGTTTAGAAAAAGCTCATATTTTCTATGGATTGAGGTATTTTTTTAATATGCTATTTCAGCTCTTTCCCAAAAACTTTTTAAACGGATTATATTTTCTTCACGCTGTATCCCGCTTACAGCAGGATAGGCAGGGGAACCTTGTGATCAGTTATCATTGATAATAATTTATTTCTCCGAGTGGGAATCGAACTCCTGACCGCGTTAACAGTCACACATTTGCGCCACGACACTCTTCAACGGATTACACGAGTTTCTTCTTATAAATATTAAGCAATTAGATTACAAAACTGGATATACCTTAAACATCTGCTATTTAAAGCGACAGTTTAATAAGAAATATAAACGTAATGATCATTAGCATATCTATAGATATTTTCTAGGGGGGGACTGGACAAAACTTTTCGAGGCAAAGTTTTTGTTAGTAAAATTTCTGGGGTGGGCACTAGACTATTCTGAGTGGTCACGGCCCCTCTTTTTCCTACGCCCATGCTTCTAGCATAAAGTTTTATTAAATGTTAACATCTTATGAGACAGCTCTCTCAATATGAAGTACAAATTCAAAGGTGGATTGCTGTATCAATATTTAACTGATTCGTGATAGAATGTGCTAACGACATGGCCTTACTTGCTTCTAGTTGCAACTCATGTATGTACAAAAGCTTGTAAATAATTTGGGTTACGGGTTCGAAGTCGTTGCAGGTAAAATTGAGAAGTGTCTCCAAGTTTAGTATTTGTTAGAGATATTATATGATATATGTAAATATATAGGATTTTTTGTATTTTTACTCTACACTTAATTTATATAGCTTATCATTATTGGTAAATTGAAATTATAACAATAAATTAAATATAATATTTTTAAAATAATTTAAAAAATAAAATTACCTAAAATTATAAGATTGCCTTTATTACCGTACATCTATATAGTATATATTTATATATAAGTTTTGTTATAGCTTCTACGTCATTAAACAAAGGTCTGATAATCTTATACCTTAACATATTTAATTAAAACTTTCCCAACGTTGGCTCTAGCAGTTCGGGTTATCTAAGAGAATACCTACATCGAAGTTTACGACATTTCGGATCATTGCTTAAAAACAACTATTTATTGTAAGATAAAGAAAAAATATATTAATATTGTTTTGCTATAAAGATACAAGAAAATCAACAAAACAATATTAGTATATTAATAAGCAATATATGTATGTACATAACCAATTATAGTAGCAGGGTAGAAGGAGCCTAGTGTTAAAACACTCCGCTCCCCACTTTCCGATGATAGAAAGATAGATATATCCATTGGTGATTTTTTTTAGAAAATATAAAATATTCTTAGAGTTATTTAAGTAGTAAGTAATTATAGTAAAATTAATTATTTAAAATATAATGTACATATAAATATATGTATTCATGTATATATTATGATACTATGTTAGAGTATTAGCATTTCAGTGAGGTTTCAAAATGTAAATGAAATTAAAAACAATTTTGGTTCCCTTTTTTGAATTTAAAGATCTAAATCTTTATATATACATATATATAGATTTTTTGTAGAACTTCAAATTCCACTAACAAATACCAACAAAAATAAATAATAATTATTTCTATTTCCCATTATATTTTAATTAGAAATATTCGCTGTATACACAAGTTGCATTCGACTGTAATATTGCAGTATTGCGACAACACTTCAGCCTCATCTAACGAGCGTCGCTACGAACTTGCCGGCACTCGTACCGTTATTATAATACTACGTCTATGATTTTGAGAGACTGTTTTAAATTTTATTTTATGTTTTTTTCATTTGTCAAGGTCTTTTGCCATGGTTATATTTATGGCAAAGGGGCACAAGCGTGTGACTGTAAAGGCGATAGGTCGTGGGTTCGATACCTAGTCGAGAAAATGAAAGATTTAGGTAATTTTAATTTCTTCGCTCTGGTGTCGAGGTAAAGCAATGTCTCCAGAATTCAGCGGAAAATGGGGAACCGAAATGTCCTACGGAGCGTCTTCATTTTAGGTATGCAGGTTCCCTCTGCCTAACCGATGTTAACCTATGTGTAGCTTATAAAAATATGTGAAAGATTTACGAAAATAATAGCAAAAGATATTGCTCACAGAGTGATATAGATGACTTTTATCAAAACGTTAAAAAGAAAATCTATTATTAACTTTTTTCGAGGTAAGAAAATCTAGAAAGCAGTTTGTGGAAAAACTTGACAAATGTTATTTTGAGAATGGTCGTCTATTGTAACTGTCAGCTTGATTACGTCGATATATCAACTTGACATTTGGAGATATTTTACAATTTTCTATTATTTATTACTTTGGAAAGGTAAAATTATCTCTTTTTTTATTATCTTTTGTGTGTTCTCCATACAAGTGATCAGTGCTGAATTGGCACGCCCGTAACACCATAGATAGAGAACAACTACTTTGAAAAAGTTCCATTGAATTGGTTCTACAATTCATTTTTTCTTTTTTATTGCTTACTTACAATCTATCTATCAAGGAAAAGCAAACATATTTCATGATGATATATGGCTTTAGATATACAGAGAATATTTAAAATATTTTTTCAAATATATTTTACTAATACTTTTATTTTCAAATGTGCTACAAACATTATAACAACAGAAATACTAGTACTATTCTAGGTTCCTTATAGCATACGCCTATTTATTACTGAGAAAATGCTTCGAGAGACGGATAACAAGGCTGGCATATTCGAAGACCTGGCTGGCATATACAAAGGCGGCATGCAATATTGAGTACGAACTGCGTATAAATTGGATAGTGTTCGAATGGACGAGCATTTACTGTTTTCCTTCTGCATCAGGTAGTCGGTTTACTGAAACTTTAAAAGCGTAGACAAACGTGCTTTCAATAGCTCTACCGTACTAGTTTTTTAAATCTCAGTTTTTAGTTTCTAAGATAAAAGTGAAAATTAGTAATTTTTCAGCCTCACGCTGTGCCGAATGTAGTAGGGTAGGCAGAGGATCCTAGAGTTAAAACACTCTGCTCATCACTTTCTGTCATATTTACAGTCATACGCTTGTACCCCTGCCGCGACTGCCCTCTAATGAGACTGGATTTCTAAGTAATTTAATCGATATAGTTTTCTTATTTTGTGATATGTGCTTTCTACGTCCAATCATCTAGCATAAGCGAAAGAAAAATAATATTTCTTGAACAGTATACTAAACAAATAAACATTTCTTTTAATTGCTGTAAAATAGACTGATGCTATTAATTATAGCACATCAAAGAGATCTTGAAAAAAAAGACAATGTATGCAGATTAATTAAAAACTTCGCACTGTTTCTCTTTTTATTAGTGTAGTACTAATGAGTACTCAATTTGAGCAGTTGGTATAATTAAGAAAATTATATTTTTAGTTGCATGTGAGAACAATGTGTTTCCAGTCGTAAATGTGACAGGTTGTTAGTTCGATTCCCACTCGAGTAAATGTAATAATTAATATTTTCACTTCATCACCACTCAACAAGCAATGCCTCAAGAATTCGGCAAAAAAGGAAAAACGGAAAGCCTTAACACTAGGTCACTGTCTACGTTACATATGAGATAGAGCGTGAAGCTAAAAAATATAAGAACAAAAATAAAAAGCTAGTGATTATATAATTATAGCCTTATATTATATAAGGGGATTAAATATTTTGGTAACTTTAGTCCCGAAGTAGACAGTTATTATGTATAAAATACAGACCGGGTTAAGGTCAGACAGAGGTGGAAGTGGAGGTGGAGGTGGAGATCTCATGCGTCGTTGATTTTTACGTTCTCGTTACGTCATACTTTTATAACAGTAGGTAGGTACCTGAAATTTCCGGGTGGAATGAGCTAATATACATTTGCTGATGTGATCCATAAAAAATATGTAATTTAATTCAAATTTATCTTTAGTTTTATAAAATTTTAATTTACGTGCAAAATTTTATATTATTAATAATATTAAAAATCAACTTCCCGCTGTATCCCGCACACAGCAGGGTAGACAGAGGGAACCTAGTGTTAAGACACTCTGTTCCCCAATTTCTGCCGAATTCTGAAGGCACTGCGTGTTGAGTGGCAGAACTCAACGGCGAGCTTTGCCTCGACACCAGAGCGAAGAAATGGAAATATAAACGTAAATAAATATTTCACTTCCTCGAGTGGGCATCGAAGCCACAACCGTCGCGTTACAGTCACACCTTGTGCCGCTGCGCTACGACGGCCTTAATTAATTGTATTTATAAAATATAATAATGTCAATATACTTTAAAGTAAATCCTTTTTAGTTACCTCATAATTGTAATTAGTTTCTGTCATCAGGATAAGGTTCTAAGAGTGATTGTCAAAGATAAAGGATCCTAGCTCATTTTCCATTTGGACGTATTTTGTAGCTTAAAATATTATTTAAATTTATATTAAACTTCGTAGAAATTTAATAACAAACAAATTGGTTGTTAAATATTACCAGATTAGATAAAAGTGATTATTTACTACTGTTAACCATTTTATTTACACAAAATTTTAAAAAGGATTTAGCTAGAATATACATTTTAGTATTATATGTATTTATTTGTATGTATACATATCTATTAAAATTAATAAATACTTACGAATATATATAAACTAAATAAAATGGACCTAATAAAAAATCTTTCTAAGCGAACAAACCATAGGAAAATTATTCAGTCACCTTTAATATAACTTAGTATTTTAATTACAGTTAATTGTTTTATTTCAAGTTATCATAAAATAAATATATGTAGATGTTGACTCTCAAATATAAATGTAATTTAAAATAAATAAATAAAAAAACAGGACAATTGCGAGTCGCCAACCAACCGAACTAACTCTAAAAAAAGGCTTTACGGCTTATAGGTAGGTGGCTTATCTACTAAAGCGGGAAAATGAAAATAGTCTAAACCTCCGAGTGCATATCGAACCCACAATTATCGTGCCAGTCAGTCGCTGCGCCACTATGGTCTCAGATAATTATCTAACATTGTGCAATTTAAACTTACATATATACTCGTTCGTCTTCTAAGAATTCTATAGTGAAACAGACTTATAAGGCAACGCAATTCCCCACAATTCTGACGTCGCTAACTAATTGCTCTAATTTGTATCGCCATTAAGTTGATCAATAACTATATATTTACAAATATATAGATATTAATCTATGTACATATATGTTATATACTTATATGTATATACCTGGTGCAAGGGCAGAAGGGGAATGAATTATTATTTATTAATATGAAATGAAAATTTAATTACTCTAGCATCAAGGCAAAAGCCTGGTGCTTAGTTACGCCAATCAACACGCAATGCCTAGATAAATTCGGTGAAAGTGGGGAATGCGGTTCTCTCTCCCTACTCTACTGTATGCGGGTTACAACGTGAAGTTGGTTTATAATTGTTTAAAATTGTAAACAAAATTAAATAATCTTAAATTGAATATTAAATTTAAAATGCACATAAGCTAAAAAATCATATTTTGACCATCTTATGGTCCTACCATGGACACCAAATTACGAAACACCAGAACAGAAACCAGATTAATAAAAATCAAGGGGAAAATTTTTAAGGTTATAATTTGCATTGATTCTATGTAAGCTTAATTATTATTGGCTAATTAGATACCTTTATTGCTTAAAATTTGTCTGCTTGTTTATATTAGAAGCTAGACGTGGCGCAGGTGCGAAAGTGTGTGATTTTAAGCTCAACCGGTTGTGGGTTCGATCCTCACTCGAGGAAATTAAATATTTATTTAAATTTATATTTTCATTTCTTCGCTTTGGCGTTGCGATTTACTTATAAACACGCAATGTCTCCAGGTTTATACAGAAAATGGAGGACGGAGTGTTTTAACACTAGGTTCCCTCAGCCTACTCTGCCGTGTGCGGGATGCAGCGTGAAGCTGATTATTTACTTTTGATTTGATTATACTATTCATACATACATAAGTCACATGATTGCAAATGTAGAACGAGGACCGATGCAACTTAAGTTATTTGCGTAATAAAGTGCAAACATTCCTTCCATTTCATTGAGGTTCAAAGAATCTATGTTTAGTTTTGCTATCTTCAGATNTCTAAACACTAGGTTTCCTCTCTCTACTCTTCCTGTATGCTTCACGCTTCACGCTGTACCCCGCGTGAAACTGATTTATAATTGTTTTAAATTGTAAAAAAAAAAAAAAATCTTATATTAAATATTAAATTATAAATGTACATAACGTAAAAAAAACAATTTTTGACAATCTTATGGTCCTACCATGGACACCAAATTACGAAACACCAGAAGCGCCACCAACAGAAACCAGAATAATAAAAATCAAGGGGAAAATTTTTCAGGTTACAATTTGCATTGATTCTATGTAAGCTTAATTATGATTGGCTATTAGATACATTTATTGCTTAAAATATATCTGCTTGTTTATATTAGAAGCCAGACGTAGCGCAGGGGCAAGTGTGTGATTTTAAGCTCAACCGGTAGTGGATTCGATCCTGACTCGAGGAAATAAAATATTTATTTAAATTTATATTTTCATTTCTTCGCTTTGGCGTTGAGATTTACTTATAAACACGCAATGTCTCCAGGTTTAGACATAAAATGGAGGACGGAGTGTTTTAACACTAGGTTCCCTCAGCCTACTCTGCCGTGTGCGGGATGCAGCGTGAAGCTGATTATTTACTTTTGATTTGATTATACTATTCATACATACATAAGTCACATGATTGCAAATGTAGAACGAGGACCGATGCAACTTAAGTTATTTGCGTAATAAAGTGCAAACATTCCTTCCATTTCATTGAGGTTCAAAGAATCTATGTTTAGTTTTGCTATCTTCAGATATAAGTGTATATATGCTTTTTTTTTATTTCACGCACATAGCAGGGTAGGTAGTGTATATATGCTTTTTTTTTATTTCACGCACATAGCAGGGTAGGTAGAGGGAACCTGGACACCTAGTGTTAGGGCACTCCGTTTTTATTAAGATGATCCGTTGCCCATTTTCCGTCGACTTTTTCTTCTATATAAGAGCGAAGAAATTAAAATATTACCTACATATATAATTTCCTGGAGTGAGAATCGAACCTACAATCTCTCGTGTTTACAGTCACACACTTATGCCAGCCATGCGCAACGACTATACATTTTACAGATATTAAAAATATTTTATATTTCTATAGGAAAATCGTATTTCATAATAAATATATGAATCTGGATAAAGCCTGTCAATCCCAAAGGAAAAAGTTGAACACATGTGAACCAATTTCCGAAGCTTTATAAAATTTATTATTAAATTCAAATTTACAGTAGAACAGTTACATATAAAAAATATCTAAAGGTTATATTTTTTAAAGCAGTTAACTATTGTAAATAATAAAATAAACTCGCAAATGGTGTTGGCGAATTTATTTGAAAAATTGTTTATTCAGTTGAATACATATTGCGCAGTAAGTTAATTTTATTTTAACTCGTTCTTTTTTTTAAATAAAAGAACAACAACCCATCAGTAACAGACTAGGCAGAGAGACACTAGTGTTGTGATACTCCGTTCTCCACTTTTCGCTTAATTTTGGAGGCATTGTGTGTTGAGTGGCGAAACTCAGCGAAAAAATGAAAATATCTGATATTTTCATCATTTTATTTCCTCGAGTGGGAATCGAATGCACAACCTGCCGTTTTTACAATTGCACGCTAGTATCCTGCGCCATGACTGGTCTCGTTTTTCGGTGTTCAAAACAGACGTGAATTTCAATTTTCCCACTCATTTCGTTTTCTGAATCATTAAACAATGGCGATGAGTAACCAGTACCGGTTTGACGTTTATACAAGAAAAAAAAACCTAAACATAATTAGTTTTTAATTCGATCATTTCACGTTAGTTGCTAATTGAATTTATCTTTACTTTCGAAAAGCAATTAGAGTTTTAAAAAAGCATTCTTATGGATATTTAGGTGTGGACACACATAGGAGGGTAGGCAGTAGGTACTTAGTGTTAAGACACTCCACTTTACCAGTAAGATACTTCCGCCTTAACCTTCCGTTGATTTTTGAAAGTGTTTAGTGGCGGAACTTAACGCCGCGTTTTGCCTCAATAGAGCGCGGATATGACAATATTAAATATTTCGTTACTACACTCGCACTTCAATGTTAAAGATTTAAAGGAATTTTTACGAAATATTTAAGGGTTTTTTTTCGTTTAAAATTTAATANTGTAATATTATATAGCCTATAGCACTTCTGAAGAATGCACCTTTCATACAAAACAAAAACAAAGTAAATCGATCCAGTAGATCCAGAGATCTTAGCGTTCAAACAAACAAACTCTTCCGCTTTATTATATTAGTATAGATGTGAAAGTTTAATGTGTTCTATTCAAAAAAACAATGAAATTGGCTTAGAAAGAAAACCTAAAACTGAATATTCTCAACGTAGAACCATTCCAGTCTGGTTTAAACGTAACCTCAGAAGCTAACTCCAAATCACTTCCTTGCACTAACCAGTTCTATCTTCATTCAACGAGTCCCCTCCTTAAATTACTATTGAGGAGTCAATAAATGATCCTTGTAGGGAAGTAATGTAACATAGGTACCAAGGAGACCTCTGACATTGGTCCAGGCACTCGCCAACTGGTTATATCTTCGTTTAATAAATGGATTTCCCCTCAACAACTACGAGTATATTATTAGTAGGAAGTGTCGTAGTGATGATGTGCTTAATGCTTTTAGTACTGTGAAAGAAGGTAAAGTACCTTTTTCTAGTATTATTTAGTTAGTTTTTTATGCACATTGTATTTACTTTGTTATTGGATATACATATATACTATACTAGCGGCCCGCTCGCGGTTACACCCGCGTGAACTATGTTATTATTAATTTCTGTCTCCATGACTACGTCCTAGTGACGTCTATGCAAAATTTGAGACTCCTAGCAATTGTAGTAACGAAGTTTCATACAAACTTTCGACCCCAAAAACAACCCCTTAGAAGTCGAATATTGCAAATTCCCGTCTTAGCACCTACGTCCTATAAGTAACTCCTATGCAAAATTTGCGATTCCTAGCACTTGTAGTTTCTGAGATTTCGTGATGAGTGAGTGACCTTTCGATTTTATATATATAATATAGATTATTTTCATTTGCTCGCTGTGGTAACGGGGGCAAAGCGCAGCGCAAAATATATGTACAATACACATATATATCATATATATTAAATTTTATATAATTCTCGTATTTTAATGTAAATTCCTTGAATATTTAGCAATTTTTTTATTGTAATAAAAAAACCCCTCAATAAAAAGGTATAGCTCAAAAAGTAAGAAATAACGTGTATTGTAGTCGTTGTCGACGGCGCTATTGTTCTTTCAATAAGCCTCTATGGCTTTGATAAGCAAACGATTAATGGTCTAGTTTCAGTTTTTAAATTTAAAATGTAGCTCCATTTTTATTTCAGTTTTTCTATAAAGGTGCGAACTATGCGAAATCAAAAGTTAATTCAAACACTACATAAAATATGCACTAAAATCCGTATTTATAAATCGCTCTCAAATCTGAGATCGATCTTGAGATATCGTTTTAATTTTTGGACATATATTTTACGAACGTATACGCCATCTTAAGAACGGTCTCATATTTGAGAGCGGCTTACAAATTCGGGCCTAAGATGTTTATGATAAATATATAAGTCTAGCAAGGACTAGTGTTCTAGGCTTAATTTATTACATTTATGTCAGGGCTTAATTAATAAAAAAACAATTAAATATAAAAATAATAATATTAATATGAACTTACGCTAAATTTTCCTTAATTTTCCCTGTCTCTTACTTTATTGGTTTTATAATGCATACAAAAATCAGCTTCACGTTTCATCCCATTTGTAGCAGGATAGGCAGAGGATGTAGTGTTAAGGTACTCTCATTTTCTTTCGAACTTCGACACCAGGGCGAAGAAATGTGAATATTAAATATTTCATTCCCTCGAGTGGTAATCGAACCACGACCCGTCGCATTTACAGCCACACGCTTGTGCCCTGTGTGCTACAACTGCCAGATTAATTTATGTTTATAAATTTCCATTCATATTTCCGTTATATTCGTACTGTATCTGTTCGAACGTAACGAATGGTCGTAATGAAAATAATTGAGTTATACGATTAAGAGAAGAGATTTCGTTAGTAATATACACTTTCAAGCGGAAAAAGAATTCACTATTTAATATTCACTATATACTATTTTATGGGTACTAACAAATGAATTTCATAGTACGTATTATTATCAATTATTATTTTTGCTTGACACGACAGGTTGTGCGTTCGATTCCCACTCGGGGAAATTAAATAATAATTAATATTCTTATTTCTTAGCTCTGTAAAGGACGGCTTTGAGTACCACCACACACGCAATGCCTCCAGAATTCGGCAGAAAGTGGGGAACGGAGTGTTTTAACACTAAGTTCCCTCTGCTCACCCTGCTGTGTGCTGGATACAGCGTGAAGCTATTATTATTATTACTAAATTAGAGTAGGTAGGCTTTCTGTAGAAAACCTCAGAGTAAAAGTAACGTTCAAAGAAACTTTTAAGTTCAAGCGATCAAAGTTTACCCGGAGTTGTTTTCGAGTTCAAACATGAGCTTTTCTACTATACGTTAAAACTTTTCTGGGAACAACTTTCGTTATATGTTTAAAAGGAATATTCAATTTTAAAATATTTCAGAAATAACGAATGCATTTTTAATATTTTTAAGAATCCCTACCTCAAAAATTCAAAACGGAATCCTTAATCCTTGTCAAGATCATTTATCCAGATACCAAGGAGGTATCCAGCTGATATTAATATACAATGTTTACATCTATAATCCGGTACACCAAAAAAATTTAAGCTTTTAAGTCAACACAATCAAAAGATATGAGCATTTATGCATCGATTTTATTGCATTTTATGTGAAAATCGCCGTAGTCTTGCATTGTGGTACGAAGTGAGAAGTAACGTGTACAAATAAAGGAAAAAAATCCAAAAGAAATCTTTGCAAACTTACATATGTAGTTCATTTTACACAAAATAAGTGGTACGGAACCCTCTCTGGGCGAGTCTGTTTCGCACTTAACCGGTCTTTCATATTCAATTCAATTCAATTCAAAATATTCTTTATTCAAATAAACTTATTATAAGTAATTTTGAATCGTCGAATAACATATGAACCAAAAGCTACCGCCGGTTCGGAAGGCAGTTCTGCTGAGAAGAGCCGGCAAGAAACTCAACAGTTGCTCTTTTCAAAGTCAATGGTATATTTTACTATTATATTAGCTTGCAGCTGTCCTGCCCGACATTCAATAGACATTAATTCCATACATGTTTATTCTCTAAATATTCTTGAACAGTGTAATAAGCTTTACTTGTTAGAATTTTTTTTACAGATATTTTAAATTTTGGTAGTGGCAAACTAAGAATACAAAAGTACTTTGATATATATATGTCTTTAATATGTAAATTCTGTTAATTTTCAATAGTTAAATCTGTTATTATAAATGGATATGGCGTGATGGTAATAAGGTGCTATAGATTCAATGTTAAAAATTAATTTGTTCCGGTAAATATAGTTGCCGTAATTACATGATAGCCTTGCTATACTGATTCAGGTTCAATCTATACTTATAATAAAATCGGATCGGATCGGTGTCTGTACGTGGAGGATATACATATATGTATAAAAAAAATATTATTGGTAGCGTTTAATAATTTAATAGAACCAAAGACAAAGATTTTTANATGGGTCTAAGATGTTTATGATAAATATATAAGTCTAGCAAGGACTAGTGTTCTGGGCTTAATTTATTACATTTATGTCAGGGCTTAATTAATAAAAAAAACAATTAAATATAAAAATAATAATATTAATACGAATTTACGCTAAATTTTCCTTAATTTTCCCTGTCGTCTAACTTTATTGGTTTTATAATGCATAAAAAAATCAGCTTCACGTTTCATCCCATTTGTAGGAGGATAGGCAGAGGATGTAGTGTTAAGGTACTCTCATTTTCTTTCGAACTTCGACACCAGGGCAAAGAAATGTGGATATTAAATATTTCATTCGAGTGGTAATCGAACCACAACCCGTCGCATTTACAGCCACACGCTTGTGCCCTGTGTGCTACAACTGACAGATTAATTTATGTTTATAAATTTCCATTCATATTTCCGTTATATTCGTACTGTAGCTGTTCGAACGTAACGAATGGTCGTAATGAAAATAATTGAGTTATACGATTAAGAGAAGAGATTTCGTTACTCATATTCACTTTCAAGCGGAAAAAGAATTCACTACTTTTATGGGTAATTTAAAAAAATAAAAAGAATATTTTGGATTAACAAATGCATTTCATAGTACGTATTTTTATCAATTATTTTTTTGCTTGGCTTTTTGTGCGTTCGATTCCCACTCGGGGAAATTAAATAATAATTAATATTCTTATTTCTTAGCTCTGCAAAGGACGGCTTTGAGTACCACTACTCAACACGCAATGCCTCTAGAATTCGGCAGAAAGTGGGGAACGGAGTGTTTTAACACTAAGTTCCCCCTGCCTACCCTGCTGTGTGCGGGATACAGTGTGAAGCTATTATTATTATTATTAAATTAGAGTAGGTAGGCTTTCTGTAGAAAACCTCAGAGTAAAAGTAACGTTCAAAGAAACTTTTAAGTTCAAGCGATCAAAGTTTAGCCGGAGTTGTTTTCGAGTTCAAACATGAGCTTTTCTACTATACGTTAAAACTTTTCTGGGAACAACTTTCGCTATATGTTTAAAAGGAATATTCAATTTTGAAGTATTTCAGAAATAACGAATGCATTTTTAATATTTTTAAGACTCCGTACCTCAATAAATCAAAACGGAATCCTTAACAATTAACCTGGAAAATTTAGTTGTCCGTTTGTCAAGATCATTTCTGGAGATACCGTGGAGGTATCCAGCTGATATACAATGTTTACATCTATAATCAGTAAAAAAACCGGAAAATTCAAGCTTTTAAGTCAACACACTCAAAAGATATGAGCATTTATGCATCGATTTTATTGCATTTTATGTGAAAATCGCTGTAGTCATGCAATTTGGCACGAAGTGAGAAGTAACGTGTACAAATAAAGGAAAAAAATCCAAAAAAATCTTTGCAAACTTTATATGTACTTCATTTTACATAAAATAAGTGGTACGGAACCCTCTCTGGTCGAGTCCAATTCGCACTTAACCAGTCTTTTATACTCACAAAAGTACTTTGATATATGTCTTTAATATGTAAATTCTGTTAATTTTCAATAGTTAAATCTGTTATTATAAATGGATATGGCGTGATGGTAATAAGGTGCTATAGATTCAATGTTAAAAATTAATTTGTTCCGGTAAATATAGTTGTCGTAATTACATGATAGCCTTGCTATACTGATTCAGGTTCAATCTATACTTATAATAAAATCGGATCGGATCGGTGTCTGTACGTGGAGGATATACATATATGTATAAAAAAAATATTATTGGTAGCGTTTAATAATTTAATAGAACCAAAGACAAAGATTTTTAATTTTTTTGTCTGTTTGTCTGTGCTTTTGTACCAATCTCAGAAACTGCTTCACACATTTAATTACCTACAGTTTCCTGTACTATATTTTGGCAAGCTACCCTTAAAATTAAGTTAAATGTTTGTTTTATTCCATTCGTGTATATGAATAAATTTTAAAAACGGTTTTATAAGATGTTCTTAGACAACATTGCAATAAATAACTTTTATATTGGATTAGCCCAAACTTTACCTTTCAATATATGTATATTGTAATATATGTTATACAGATTAATATATTAAAAATAAAAAAAATCAAGCAGGCGAAGCCGCGAGCGAGTCGCTAGTATCGAATAAGTATGCAATCCCAGATCGATCGGCAGACATCTGTATCTAATCGTGATAGCGAGTTAGCCGAGCGGAAGCTGTCACCTCGGCCGATAAACTGGCACGAGGAAATTATATTTACTTAAATACTAAATATAATAAAACTACGTCTATATAATTTTGCCGGTTTATAATTGGTTCGTTAACAATTTATTTAGCTTGGAAATAAATATATTGCTATTAAATAATATATTTTTATAAGTATGATGGGAGTTCTTTTAGAAAAAAATAATTTAATTATTTTTTTGAAAATATAGCAATTCATTTAGATAGAATAATTTTATTTAACGCGTCATAGAGTTAAAGTTAACTAGAAGTAGTACTAGTTTTGACTAACTTAAAGGCTCTAGTGTTGGGTAAATGGACACAGATACTATGTAAATATTTCTGACCAAATGATGGCAAACTCAATTAGAATTATTTTACTCTAATTAATTCTAATTCTAAATATTTACATAATTAATAATATTGCAATTAACAGCTAGTACTCATTTCTTGTAAAAGAAGAACCGGATTGACGCTTTTTTTGTTTGTGCAGCGCGAAATCCACATGACATTGATTCGTAGGAATTTCTTAAAAAAAATAAACAACCGTTTCTTAATTGTACGTATTATATATTTAAAATGTTATTTTAAGTATATCTACATACAGAAGTAAGAAACGTAAATGAAATGTGCTATTTTTAGGATTTCGTATTGAAAAAGGAAAACACGGAACCCTTATAGGATCACTAATCTATAAATGAATATAAATTTCAGCTTCTATTAAGAAAAAATCATTACAAACTTATAAATAGTTCATTTCATACAAAATGAATGCATACGTCTGCAAACTTAAGTCTGTCAACTTTTATAAATTGTAGATATTTCGCGTAGACATACAATCCTGTACTTGATACGGAAAACTCGGTATGCGAGTCCGACTCGCATTTGACCGACTATTGTAAATAAAATTAGATTTCTTAATAAATTTCTAAATGCACGCCTGATTAACTAAAATAATGTTTCATTTATTATTTATCGTCTAGAGTTTTTCATAAAAAACCCTACCATTTACTAACCAAAATGAAAAGACTAAGTCTAGTTTACTTTACCTTTAAAGAAGGCAAATGAAATCTTTTAAACTCAAATGAAATAAATGCAAAACTAGTAGTTAACTCTTAATAGGATAATTTTCAGATAAACCATTTACAGTAGAGTGAACAAATTGAAAAGAGGCAGTTAAAATATTTAACATTTTATTCACGGAAATACATGCTGGCAATTTTCAACTAATCTCGTTCAGCCTTGGGTTTGTTAAAGCATTTTACAAAATAATGAAGTTTATGAATTGCGAGAGAACATAAATATTTCTTGGAGTGCATTTTAAAAATTTAAAGAGATCTCGGCAGCGTCTCGAATACCTTAGTTGCCGCATCACAAATTAGCTTTGTTAATAGGAATATTTCATGGAGACTAATTACATTTGGCTTAACCTTCGTAAATCTGTTAAACTAATTTCCTTTTGCTTGGGCAATATTTAGAAACTGCAAATCTTTTCTGCTATTATTTATTAAAGAATACAATATTTCTATAAAAGGAACTATTTATTTAACCCCGTTTTCTTTTAAATTGTTGGTAGTTCTGGAGCTTTTATTTGACGAGTTTACGACCACTGACGTTGGTAATGCAGCGTACATTCGTGCAATTCCAACTTTTACTGCTTGCGTTAATGCTGGGGAAATGTGACTTTTTATGGGAAGGAAAACTATGTTGTCTTTGCAAGGATGAAGTAAAATTTCATTAAATTAAGTTAAGAATTACATTTATCCCCTTCTTTAATCGTAGGAAATTAAATGATTACCGCTCAATTGAATTACCTAAATTATATAAATCAAAAGAAGCAATCAAAAGAATTTCTAAGCTAAACATACCTGAAACTACTGCATGGATGTATCACCCAATGGCCCGCCGCCTTCTGTCTGATACGCTCTTTCATAAGAGCTTTCTTTGAGCCGAACAGCTTCATGGCTAGCTTGTTGTCGGTGGGCTGGAAGAGTGCTTGTAGCTGGTTGCGAAGAAACCCCTGCTTGGCGTCGGGGGCCGGGGGCGCGGGCTCCACTGGCGTGCCGTACAGGGACACATCGTCCAAACCACCGAAATGGACCTTGCCGGTGCCGCTGCCTTGCTTCAGCGACATGTCGGCGTCGCCTGTCACGGAAATAACATTCTATTACATTTTTGAATAGTAATCGTTTGTGAATAATTCAATGATTCTTAGTATAAATAAGACAATATAAATCGGGTAAGGAAGGGTATACAACCTGATAAAACGACATTTTGTCCTCAGGGTAGGTGTATATAATGTAAATTTAATATTATAACATAAAAAAGAAAAAACGGAAAAAGCAAACGAACAAACGATAAGGTTAAATATTCTGAAAGGGAAACTGTAGTATAGAATACAGAACAAAAAGTATGTAAATAAAAGTACGTAAAATAAGAAGTTAGCGATTTGTCTCTTAGAAGCAGACTGACAGTAAAATATTCAAGATAACACGTGAAAGTTAACATTTGTTAGTCATAGGCGAGTTACGACGTAATACGAACGAAAGTGAGAGAACGTTCGACATTTACAAGAAATACCACTAGTATTAAAGTAAATCCAGGTTTTTTTTTATGTAAAAGCAACAGGAAAAATTTACAAATTAACATAATATAATAACAGATTTCTTGTTACTAATAAAATTAATCTATTTATAAAAAGGCGTTACTAATAAAATTAATCTATTTATTTAGGCGCAGGGCCTTAAATAATATAAGGGTTGTGAGTTCGATCGGTGGAATAAATTATTATTTATTAATATTTTCATTTCTTTACTCTGGCACTAAGGCATAAAAAGCTCGCCGCTGAATTTCTCCACTCAACATGCAAAGTGGGAAACGGAGCATTTTAACTCTATGTTCTCTCTGCCTACCCTTCTATGTGCGGGCGTGAGGCTCAAAACAAAAATTATAAAGCGTTATTTATTAGTACCATTTGTTTTTTTTAAATTATCTATTTACGCAACTAATAGGCTGGTTGAAGAGCAACGAAACATTTGTGTTTCGTATTAAGTAACGTACAATGGCTGGAAGCATTAGCCGGATTGGCGAGTCGGCGAATGATACCATTACTCTAATGTAATAATAGATGAGTAGTTTCTATAGAAAAAACTACTATACATACATAAATCTATTTATGAATTTAGATTTTTTTAGAAAGATTTTTTTAAAATATTTTAATATTTTCACTTTGTTGATTAAAGCTCTCGTATACAATTTTCTTTTAGTTCATCTTCTGTCTTGTATATAGCAGGGTAGGCAGCGGGAACCTAGTGTCGAGACATTTCGTTTCCCATTTTCTTTGTCATCGGACGCCTTGACACATGATTGGAAGAACTCAACACCGTGTTTTGCCTCGATATCAGAGCGAAGAAATAAAAAAAAATCCTCGAGTGGGAATCGAACTGTCTGTCGCATTTCCATCACACGTTTGTGCTTCTGCGCTACGACTGGCCTCAATTACAATTTATTTTGTTTTATTCTATATTAAAGTATTACAATGTACACTAAAGAACGCATTTATATGTGATGCATTAACTAAATAATAAAAAATATAAGATTTATTTCAAAAATATATATTAACTTATAATACAAAACTACAAGTAAACCGCGGCGAAAATACTGTTTTTTTTCTTAAATATTCTTCTATACAAAACACACAAATATTCCATTTATTCTAATATCCAAAACGAATCAGATCGAATTCAAGCAATCTATATCGAAATTGAATCTACAGTACCAATACTGCCCAGAACATAACATGGCGGAGTCCGAAATGAATATAGACTTTATATTGACTTGCCGAAGTCCGAAATCAATATAGACTTTGTATTGACTATTCCAACAATGGCTGCTAGTGCCCGAGGCGCGGCAATCAAGGCAAATGGTTATTGTTCTTTCCAATGTATGCGCTTGCACAGTGTTTAATATAATACCTATTTCCTGTTTATATCGTTCTCAATGGTACCTGCTTGGTACCTAACGTAGTATTTCCGGTGCAATTTTAACAGTTTAAAAGTAAATGGCTTTGTTATTATTATTGTTTGTGTTGGGATTGATGTTTCATTTTGTTGTAATGTTTTTATGGATTGTATATTATGTATACAATGAAGGATAAAGTCTTATTTAATTCTAATAATTAATAATATTTTATGTAGGTATTTTTTTTGTATTTGACAAAAAAATATATACTGAAATTGTAAATTTATAAAATATTTTAGTTAAATTGAAATCAAAACTAAATAGAAGAGGTTTCTACTTTTTCAACTTAGAAAAAGGATATATTTTATTATACTCGTAATAGTTAAATATGTAAGAAAAGTTAAAGATAAAGTAGAAAACGGTTTCGATCACTAAGTTTTACTTCCCTAGATAAACGGGATATGGGTGTATATTAAATCAATATCAAATATTTTTGAAACAACATCGTGAAGCTACGTACCCTGCTGGGTAGGCAAAGGGAACCTAGTGAGATAGTGTTAAAACTATCCGCTTCTCATTTTCAACCGAATTCTGGAGGCAATGGCGGAACTCAAGGCGGCGCTTCGCCACACCATCAGAGCGAAGAAATAAAAATATATTAATATATAATTTCCTCAACTGGAAATGGAACCTATAACCTATCGTGTACAATCACACGCTTGGCACCACGTGCCACGACTGGCAATCAAACATGTATGTATGTATGTATATTACGTTATTACTCACAAACATCTCATACTTATTACAGCTGATAAAACAGACGATTAAACAATGAGCCAATAGCGCAACCGTTGATACATGTGGCGTCAACGCTGTAACTGGAGATCGCCAATCAACTGTCTTTATACAATGTCATCTTAATGTTAGTATGGAGTTTTAAAACTAGAATTTATTTAATATTTCTGCTATATTTATTATTATTATATTGTTTAATAAAATATTTTATTGAAATTATTTTCTTTTTATGCTTATATAATAACTTCAAGTTGAGGCCAGGCGATAGGTTGTAGGCTCGATTCCCATTGATGAAATATTAAATATTATAAATACAATGCTCTGGTAACGACCAACCACGAACCAAAGCGCGGCGTTGAGTTCCGCACCCGTAGTCTCCGAAAGTCGGTGAAAAATGGGGAACGGGTTGTCTTAACACTAGGTACCCAAGATCCCTCTAGATGTAAGGTAAGATGCAGCACGAAATTATAAAAAAATTTACATACCTACATATCCTAGTTATTTTAGTTCTTTTATGACTAGTTTTTTCTACGTCCCTTTCAATAATTTCTTACATTTGTATAATAAATATAAACGAAACGAAATTACTCACGCTCAAAAACATTTATACAATTCAATTACATAAATTTCACAATATCTAAAGCAATTTTATTAAGACTATCAGATGCTTCCATTAATTTAGGCAAAATCGTGTACTTTAATTAAAACAGTCACAGACAGACACGGCCTAAGGGACGTAATACAGATCTAAGGAAGTCAAGACATTAGAAAGACTAAAGAGATCTTTTTGAGTAAAATCGAAATATTAAGAATATTAAAACACTAGCGGCCCTCTCGCGGCTTCGCCTGCGTGAACTACGGTATTATTAATTTCTGTCACCATGAGTACCTACGTCCTATAAGTGAGTTGGAATCCTAGCATTTGTAGTAACGAAGTTTCATACAAACTTTTAACCCCAAAACCAACCCCTTAGAAGTCGAATATTGCAAAGTCTTAGCGAGCACCTACGTCCTATAAATAACTCCTATGCAAAATTTGAGATTCCTAGCACAAGTAGTTTCTGAGATTTCGTGATGAGTGAGTGACCTTTCGATTTTATATATATAGATTGCATATTTCTTTAAGGTAAACCTTAAAAAAAATAGCTAATTTAATATAATTTATGTTAAAATTTTTATCTGCATTTCAGTTTGATTTATGAAATATTAAACAGCATTAAACTATAATGGAGGAGAAATTAAAATTCCTATGTTATCGATTAGAGTATTGCTCGGTTATTTTCCGTTCAGATCAGATTAAAAAATGAAACGTGACATTTAGAAAGAACATGCACTTAATGATATTGTTTTGCAGTTATACTATACACGTACTATATAGACTAACATTTTATTTTTATTAAAAAGGAAGTGATAGGTAGTGAGTTCGATTCCCATTCGATGAAATTGAATATTTAGTATTTTCATTTCCTCGCTGGAGGAATATCTCCAGAATTTAGCGGGAAGTGGAGAGCGGAGTGTTTTAACACTGTACTCTCTCTCTGCGTACGTTGCTACATACATGCATCGGGGAAACAGCGTGAAGCTGAGAGAAGAACCAAAGAAATTTCTTTTGTTTCATGAACCTTAATTAAAAAAATAAAAATCAGCTAACCTATTAAATTTTGAGATTTTAATTAAATTTTCTTAGAAAATTCAAATAATATATGACAATATATCTATCAGTTATTATATACCATAATAAATATTTAACTATAATTAACATTTTAACTGCGATATTGAAATATGGAGCACTTCCTGTTATTATAAAACTGACATACGTATATTATAGGAAACGTGACCAAATAATTCCATTTATAATATTATTTCTGCAGCTAAAATCGAACCTACTTCCTTATAATCTATTAAATACTTACCCTTAGGCATTTTAGATTTTCCCAATTTTAATTTTCCTTTAAATGTAGCCGTGGTGATTAGTTTTTATATAGACAGGTTAAAAATCAGCCATGCATTCCCAACATCACAAACACAGACGAACACACAAAATTAATTTTAATTAAGTTTTAATCTACATTAAAATTAACGAATGACTATGTTTGGCTTCTATTTTGGCTGCAAAAGAAGTGATATTTTTTATTGTTATTTATTTATACTAATATCGGTACGACGCGACGGTTGGTATGACGTTATCGTAACGGTTAATTATAATTATAATTACTATTAATAATTAATTATTTAAGTGATAGCTCTGCGTTATTATAATATGAATCACGCATTTTTGATATTTTTTTTATTTATCTTTTTTTATTATATTATAATTATAACTCTTAAAGTACGCTTTTACAATAGGATCTCAGGAGACCGACAATGTTCTATATAATAATTTAAAAAAAAATGTAATAAGACTTTTGTGTGTTAAACGATATTTATTTAGAAAATAATGATTTTATAAATGATAAGACGCCTTGAGAATGATAGAGAATGGTCACTCCATTTTATTTCAAAGATGTCATTGTCATTAATAATGATGTTTATATAAATAATTTATCTGAAAAAAGTCCTGTTAAGTTTCTTGCGGTAATTCCCTAGGTCTGAGGCAGTAATTTTAGTGGGCACGTGGTAGTATTTGACATTCAAAAGATAAGCTTGTAGCTTCTTATTATTATTTTTTTAATATTAATTATAATTAATAATAAAAAATAAAGAAAATTTGAATACGGAAGTAAATATTCGAATAGTATAAATATTGCTGTAGTATTCGAAATTACTAATATACTCGTATGTACATGATTGAAATGAACTTTAATGTTTTTGTTTCTAATTATCTTTTGCATATTCACATCGTTCTATTATTTATTATTAAACTATGAGGTATACCCAAGAATCATCATCAAGCATGGTCATGAAATGAATCGTTAACTAACAAACGTAATTATAAATAACTATCAATTTATATATGAAGGCCAGCTGAGATGCGATAGGTTATGGGTTCGATTCCCACTCGAGAAAATAAAAAAAATAAAAAAATCATTTTCTCGCTCTAATAACGAAGCGAAGCGCGGCGTTAAGTTCCACCACTCAACACGCAATGCCTAGGAAAGTCGGCGGAAAGTGGGGAACGGAATTTTATAAACCTAGGTTCCCTCTGCCTATCCCGATATTTGCGGGACATAGCGTGAAGTCGATAAAAAAAGAGTACCTACAAGTCCTCTAACAACACGATCAAATCAGCCTGGATACAAGCCATCATATATCAACTATACAAGAGGTAACAGTTCCCTCTTCCCTCCGTAGACCTCTCAGCAGAGGACTGAGGTGCAATTTGACAAGTGCAAATTATATCTCAGAATAGACTCGAGACGTCCCAGCCAATTACGAGGCAATTGAGACTAAAGGATAATATGTTTGGCCGCGGTGTCAAGGCCGGCGTTATTTCTTCAATTGAACATAAAAATTGATACAATACAAATTGTTTGCAATTTAATTACGATTTTATGTATTTTAAATAGTTTTACCGGTTTTCCGTTTATAGGATAAATACGGTTTTAGATTGTTGTTTAGTTTAATTTATCCTTTTGTTTGTTATTGTTATTTATATAAATAATATATGTAAATATTGTATTTTCAAAGTGTGTCATATTTACTAGTATATAATCATCAAAATTTTAATTTTTTTTTCAGGTTCACGCTGTATCCCGCATTTAGCAGGGTAGGGAACCTAGTGTTTAGGCACCCCGTTCAACACTTTCAGCCGAATTGCGTGTTGAGTGGCAGAACTCAACGCCGCGCATTGCCTCGACACCAGAGCGAAGAAATGAAAATATAAACGTAAATAAATATTTCACTTCCTCGAGTGGGGATCGAACCAACAACCGTCGCGTTACAATCACACCCTTGTGCCGCTGCGCCACGACGGTCTTGTATTTTCAAAGTGTGTCATATTTATACAGTCATCAAAAAATATTGAATAGAATTGTTTTACAATGTGTCATAAAAAAATGTCATAGGCACGTGTTTAAACATTCATAATATATACGAAAGAACATCTCGATTTTTCCAAATGTATAACAAAAGACTGTCTGTTCATTACAATAAACCTTAGCCAGTCTTAACAATTACACTAAATATGACATCATAGCTTACAAAAAAACTAACACAAAATAATTATTTCATTATATTAAGAAAATACATTTCTAAATACTTCAAATAGTTTATAAATAAATAGATATACTATTTCTTTAGTAGAAGTGATTTATTTGGGTTGTAAAAAGCTGATGTAACAGTTTCTCGGGATTCTCAGAATAAATCCTGTTACTGGTTAACGTCAAAGTTGCATGGTCTAATAGTAAGAGGTGAAGGTCATTGAAGTACGTTTAACCCAGTTTGTATTGAAAACCGAGAGTGAGCTTAGAAATATATTAATTATTATATTATATATCTAATATTACTATATATATATATATATGTATTTATTGTTTTTATAGAAATGTAGTAATGGATTTTTTTTTGATTTCATAAGTTGCTTCCGCAGTTAAGTAATGTAAAGAAAACAATAGAATATTTACACAGATTGTCGGCCGTCATACTACTTTGTACAATATTTTATGATTTCCTTTAGAATAAATGAAAAATATAGTTATTAGTATATGTATGTTCTTTAAAATAGATGAAAAATTATAAAATAAGTTAATTTAGATCAAATAGTGTTTCTAGAAAGTTGCAGCTTAGATATACGGGCATTCCTACATTCACTCGCCGAGAGGGACAGGACATTCATTTTACATAAATAAATCTCGTTCAAATTGTCGCTAACAATCTAAATTAGCTCCAAGTATTGCTTCCAGAGCAGTTCAGCTATAAATAGATGAACTACCATCGATATGTTTTCAAATAATATTGTAACATACCTACATACATACAAACAAAATAAACTGAACGAACGAATGAATGACCGAGATTGTTTTACTCACTTTCGCGGCTCGCGAGTCCACATGTGTACTTCCTTAGCTTATGGAATAAATAATTGGTGAAACCTTCACAGCACATATTGGTTTATATTTAACTAGGAAATGTCAACTGTCAACGTCATTTTTTTGTTTTTTTTTTTGTGATGGAAGCGTGCGCGTGCGCCGGGCGGGTGACCACGCGACCGGTCGCGGCTCTGAACGCGGTTCAATTGACAACTAGCGTGAAGACCCAAGACACGCTACAGCGCCCCCGAAAATAATACACATGGAGCTTTATAAATTAAATAAGTGCAAATGGTTGCGCGGCCATTCCACATGGTTGTTGACCGTGTACTGACATTACTGACATTTGTTCCTTTCAAAACGAAAAATTGTTTGATGATTCATTAATCAAAGTGCTACTGAGTTGTAATTGTAATTAATGTGTACATATCAGTCGTTGTTTTATTATCGTATATGTATAATATTTGAATTTCTTTTAATTAAAATTTAAGATATTATCATAGTAATTTCATAATAGTAGTTATAAACTTTGCAAAAGAAATCTAAAAAAGTAATATTTTTTATCAGAAGCAATAAAGAAAATAATGTGTCTTAAGATTTTCTTTGAACATTTAAGATTCAGGGCAAAACGCAGCGTTGGGTTCCGCCACTCAACACGCAATGCCTCCAGAATTCGAGGTATTTGGGTAATAGAGGTGTTCTAATGGGAACAGTGTCTCAGGTTCCCAAGTTCCCTCTGCCCGCAGCAGATAGCAGATGCGAGAAATAAATTGGAAGAAATCTATCATCTGTGTAACTATTGCAGAAGATATTATAGGAAGAGATAATAGATTACAAAATTCTTACATAAAAGATAATTGTAATGCAACTAATGTTATAGCACACGTAGGTGACGGTTTGTTCGTGTAATGACATACTCATTGCTATAGCTATTCTTACTCCAATGTAAATTTCACACATTATTATTGTAATAAGTTAAAATTTGTTAAATTCGACAGTACTTTGTGAATTCGTTATAGGGGCGCTGTTAAATATTGTTATTATTATTTTAGCTTTACGCTGGATCCCGTGAATTCTGGAGACATTGCGTGTTGAGTGGCGGAACTCAACGCCAAGCCACATTACCATAGCGAAGAAATTGTAGTATTAAACATTTCATTTCCTCGAGTGGGACTAGAACCGTCGGCCTGCCCTGTTTACAATCGCACGCGCCACGAGGGCCTTAAAATTTTAACTTAAAATATTTTTTCAAATTCATTTAATTTTTAAAGGTACATAGATAATATTGGTATCTGGTACATATTTTTTTTCTCTTTACAATTTCGTAATAATCTATAGTTTTTTAAATTTAATTTAAAAGTTTTGAGTAATTTTTTTTTAGTTTTTCACATAAATAAATAAAGAGTGCCAACCCTAATATCATATTCTAATGATATTTGAATTTCTGAGAATAATTACGGTTTTTATTGTTTGCATTTTATACGTAATGGCGTGATTGATATTAAAAGTATAAAATAATTCCGCAAACACTTAAATCCTATGTTTATAATTTAAATAAGTACTTGTAAATAGTTTTATTGTAAAAGTCTTGCAAATTAAATAACATTTATAGTGGAGAATGGAGTGTTTTAACACTAGGTTGCCTTTATCACTTGGAGGATAAAGCGTGAAGCTAAGACAGAGAGAGACAGAGAGAGAATAAATAAATATTTAATATGTAAATAAATTAAGTAGAACAAAATTCTATTTACAGTTTTGTCTACAAGCTCTACACATTTGCAATTATAATCACTTAACTTTACTTCAATACGAGACATTTGTTTTAATAACAAGAATTTTAAATAACTTAAAATATTAAATGATGTACACTATATAATAAAAATAGATTATTGTTGCTGATATATAGAATGTAGCAAGTTCGATTATAGTTCTAAACGCACACGTGTTCGCGTTATGGAGAGGGAATCCAATACAAATCTTTATTTTTAGAGGCAAAATGCGGATATGTTAGAGTTAAAAGCATTCGCCGTACATTTCGTTCGAATATATTCGTATATATGAATATTTCAGTTAACACCACCACTGCCGCCTTGTTAATATTAAACATATTTACTTTGCCTTTACTTTTCTATGAGTAGGTAAATGTAGATGCGCGTTCTTTAATATTTAACTGTATAATACTTTAATGCTATATGCTTAAATATTTATTCTATGTAAACAGTGCTAACTTAGTTGTTTTGTCTAAAAGTATTTTTTTTATTTTAGCGATTTCTTTGAAAACACAATTCTATTTCTTAGTTTTATTTATTTTTTAAATAACATTTTATGGATGGATGGATTTTTTAAAGTTTATTTTATAGGTTACTTCTGAATATAGTTAAATACAAACTCTCTGAGAAAAAATAGTGCAGTTATATTCGGATATTTCACACTGTATTCAACGTCAATGAAGTTTAAAAATAGAACGAGAGTAAAATAATATTTCAAGCATAATCTCGGAAATACAATTAATATGTTAAAATTGATAAACAAATACAGTATATATGTTTTAAAAAAATATTTTACATAAAAAAGCTCATCTGCTTATTAACATATATTACTTTTAATGTTTCTACGTACTTTTAATCCTTCCTACGCTTTCAAACAGAAAAGTCTAGGGACAAAAAACTATAAGCTTTAACTAAAATAGGTTAAAACTTAAAGCTACGTCGCTTACACTAACAATTTCAAATAGTATTTGTAGAAGGAAGTTTTTTTATTGCCTTAGGACCCAATTAATTGAAGTGAGTACTGTAAAGTTAAATTCGACCACAGTTTTAATTTTAGTACCTATAAAGTACCTAGTGGGTACCTAAAAAGTTAGTTAGTTAGTTTAAAATAATTCAGAAAAGAGTAATTGGATTGGTTCATGAGTTGGTGGAATGCTAATTACAAGCGAAATTATTATACTATAACCTTTGTGGAGTAACTTTTTACTTGTTAGTATTTCCAGCTGTTGAGTTGTTATTATTTTTTTTAATATCTTTGTGTTTCTATTAATATTCATTAAGTTAATTAATAAGTAAAAAAATCAAAATTAAATCTGCTTCACGCTATATCCCGCACATAGCAGGCTAGGCAGAGGGAGAGACACCAGAGCGAAGAAATAGAAACATAAATGTAAATAAATATTTCATTTTTTCATTAATTTCAAATGAAATATTGCTTGTCTTTCCTAATACCTCTATGTACTTATATGTGTACAAAGTTTCATGATAATCTCTTGAGTAGTTTTGGCAAACAAACTTATATTCACATTAATAATAATAGTACGATGAAATGGAATAAGAGTCGGACGTTTTATTAGCGAGTAAATACTATAAGAAATTGAATTTAATATAATAATAGCAGCTGCACATATCAAATGCTCTTTGCTAGGCAAATCTGTATGTTTATAAATTATAGGTGGTCTAACAACAGCTGGAACAGCTAGAAATTCCTGAATGTTGAGTTTTATATTACAAGAAGGATGTAATCAAAATATGGCTTCTATTGCTTTCTTATATCATATACCAAAAAGAAACTTAATTAATAAATATTACAACTATTGATTTCTTTTCTTTTTGGTAAAAAAAATAACTGCACGCTGTTTATATCCAAAAAGGAAAATATAAGATATATATATATTTGGAGCAATTTATCATTGTAAAAGAAACCTAAAACAATAATTCTTAAGTATTTTGTCTGTTCATTTGTCAACACTTATCTCAAAACGCCCCTATAAATTTAAATGCGGTTTTCTCCATTGTATTGTGCGCGAACTTCAATAAACATTTAATAGTTTATTTTATTTCAATCGCTACATAAATAAAATATGTTATATTTTATTCGACTAAACTGCTGTAAAATTACTATAGTATAAATTTTATTAAATGGTCTTTAATTTTAATTTTCAATATTTATATAATATTTTTTTTAAAGATTTTAAAGTGAATAATAAATTTATGAGGATATAAAAGCAATACAGATTAGTTAATAAATAATTGTGTAGTATTTAGATATATACTAAAGTAATATTATAACCGATTATAACCGATTCATTAATTTGAAGTAGGTAAATAAAAGTTATTAATGCTAAAGTTTGCCTTTGCCATCATTATTAAATGTTTCTAAATCGTCCTTTTCAAAATTAGTTATTATTATTAATAAAATATAATACAATATAATAGGAAACTTAATATATTTACGAGTTTCGATAAGTACGATAAGGTAAGTGACAAAGAGAGAAAGAGAAATACCTCACGAAAACGAAAATAGTTGTTACCTAAGAGTTTCCATGTCTTACTACTTAAGCTCAGTTAGCTTAAGTTATTACTTTACCACTAATATTATTTAGCTAAAACAAAAGTTAAAATTAGTGGAAATATGTATGAAATATTAATAATGGGATTTTTTTCTTATATAAATTATATGGAATATAAGAATTACTGTGTAAAATACATAATTAGTATGATACTAGGAATAATTAAGTTTAAATATATATTTTTTTTTATTAAAAAAAATAGTTTACATAAACGACACACATGTATTACTCATTTATTTTAAATAACAATAGAAATTAAAGCAACAGACAAACTGTGATTGGTTTTAAGTATTCTTATAAGCGCGTAAATAATTTATTCTTCCGCGTGGACTGACCAAGGTTTCTTTAACCGCATATTATGTAATAAGTAAGTATGCTGTGATGATGAACAACTAAGTTATTTTTCTATTAATAATGTAAAGAAAAATCACAATATTATTAATTAAAAAAAATGTAGTAAATCTAATTTTTAATAGCAAGCTTTATCGTGTATTATTGCAGGATAACGTAAGAACCTATGTCCATATTTATAAACTGCTCTCAGCTCTGAAATCGATCTTGAGATACCATTTGAATAAGCTGTTAATGAAAATAGCATCTTAAGATCGATCTTAGAGTTCAGAACGAAATTTGTTGAGAGGCCCAAATCAACACTGTATTTTGTCTAACTGGAACAGGGAATTATCTTTTAGAGTTAGTCCCATAGAAATCAGTTCAGCTGTTCCGGAGATTAAGCCAGGATAAACAAAAAGACAGATGAACAGTCAATAAAACTAGGGCACCTCAGTTTTGACTCGCTTGGCTCGCAAAATCGCACATGTTGAGCGAAGCGAGAAATTATTTTTTTTCGCCTAAAACCATCTATCTAGTCATATCTATATGTTTGCAAATTATTATCTCAATCGGTCAAACCGTTTGGCAGCCTATTGGTGACAAAGAGTGTAAAAAGTCTCCAGTAGAGCTCTCCGCTCGCTTCGTTCAATAAACTTAGAAAAACACCGACGAAATCATATACAGACACTTCAATTTTATTTATACACATTTACATAACAAGAAGAATATCATGATTACGTGATTATCATGTAATCATGATAACTAATAAAATATCTTATGTCGAGACGTCTGTTGCTAACGGTTGCGTTTCAAATTATACTTCAATGTCTACGTAGCAGTTCAAAGAGAATTCGTCTTGAACTTGAGACCAGTGTGATCGTTACAACAAGCTAGCTGTGTATAGTAAATTAGTTACACACGTCATTCGCACATGTTTCGATAATTTTAACGCAAAAACAGTAGAATGTACTGGATTTTTTCTCATATATGCACCTGGAAAGGTGTTTTTTATTTAGGTTTTAATTTAAACTAATTTAAAGGAATAAGTACTAAAACAATATAATTATGTCATTGTTTCTTCGCTTTTTTGCTTCATTATCATTTTCTATACACAAGCTAAAAAAAGTTTCAAGTACATATTATTATGTTACTAGCGACCCTCTTGCGGCTTCGCCCGCTTTAACTACTGGATTATTCATATAATGTATGTTTGCAAAGTACTTAANAATAGAAATTAAAGCAACAGACAAACTGTGATTGGTTTTAAGTATTCTTATAAGCGCGTAAATAATTTATTCTTCCGCGTGGACTGACCAAGGTTTCTTTAACCACATATTATGTAATAAGTAAGTATTCTGTGATGATGAACAACTAAGTTATTTTATTATTAATAATATAAAGAAAAATCACAATATTATTATTTAAAAAAAATTGTAGCAAATCTAAATTTTAATTGCAAGCTTTATCGTGTATTGCAGGGTAGCGTGAGAACCTATGTCCATATTTATAAACTGCTCTCAGTTCTGAAATCGTTCTTGAGATACCATTTGAATAAGCTGTAAATGAAAATAGCATCTTAAGATCGATCTTAGAGTTCAGAACGAAGTTTGTTGAGAGGCGGAAATCAACACGGCATTTTGTCTAACCGGAACGGGGAATTATCTTTTAGAGTTAGTCCCATAAAAATCAGTTCAGCTGTTCTGGAGATTAGCCAGTGTAGACAAAAAGACAGATAAACAGTCTATAAAACTAGGGGACCTCAATTTTGACTCGCTTGGCTCGCAAAATCGCACATGTTGAGCGAAGCGAGAAATGAATTTTTGGATTTTTTTTCGCCTAAAACCATCTACGTGGTCATATTTATATGTTTGCAAATTTTCATCTCAATCGATCAAATCCTTTGGGATCCTATTGGTGACAAAGAGTGTAAAAAGTCTCCAGTAGAGCTCTCCGCTCGCTTCGTTCAATAAACTTAGAAAAACACGAGCGAAATCACATACAGACATTTCAATTTTATTTATATATTCGTATCATTTACATAACAAGAAGAATATCATGATTACATGATTATCATGTAATCATGATAACTAATAAAATATCTTATGTCGAGACGTCTGTTGCTAACGGTTGCGTTTCAAATTATACTTCAATGTCTACGTAGCAGTTCAAAGAGAATTCGTCTTGAACTTGTATAGTAAATTAGTTACACACGTCATTCGCACATGTTTCGATAATTTTAACGCAAAAACTGTAGAATGTACTGGATTTTTTCTCATATATGCACCTGGAAAGATGATTTTTTATTTAGGTTTTAAGTTAGTGTTTTTTACATTTTTTATTTAAACTAATTTAAAGGAATAAGTACTAAAACAATATAATTATGTCATTATTTCTTCGCTTTTTTGCTTTATTATCATTTTCTAATATACAAGCTAAAAAAAATTTCAAGTACATATTATTATGTTATGTAGTACAAAAATATATCCATCTATTAGCCCTTAAGGTATCATTTTAAAAATAAGTGTAAAAACTCTCTATCTATATTTAGATAATCTTTTAATTTACACATATCTATGTACTTATACTGTACTTAGTTAGATATTATAAAAATGCATCATTTTTTTATGTTATTACTTAATAATTTCTTAGTAATAAAGCTACACATTCTTATTTCAAATAATAAGATAAGAAACGTTAATGTATCTTTTTTATTTGTCACAAAAAGGCGATAAGCTTCCATCTAGACAAGCTTTGACATACCTAAGTAATTAGCTTAGAATAATATTGCTCTAATTTTTTTTAGAGATATATTAATCTAAGTATAAAAATTAATCGAATAATCGTGTACTGCGAAATTGATACGAGCTGCTTCAATAATTCATTTTTTGTCAAAGCACAACACTAAAGTGATGCCAGTCGTGGCAGAGGGGCACAAGTCTGTCACTAAACTAATATGACAGGTTGTGGGTTTGATGTCCATTCGAAGAAATTAAGTATTTAATATTTTAATTTTTTTCGTTCTGGTGTGGAGACCAAAGCGCGGTGTTGAGCTTCGCAATTCAACACGGAATGCCTCCAGTATTTGTAGGAAAATGGGAAAAGGAAATGTCTTAATGGGAACAGACTGTCTTAACACTAGATTCCAGATTTCCTCTGCTTACCCTGCCATGTGACGGCAAAAAAACTAAGTTGCTCTTCTATAATGTCATAATACAATCGATTATATATATGTCTGTCAAGTTTTTGTTTGGCATCAAGATAATTATAGGAATCGTTCAATGACAAGGAATTCTTCGTAGACATAAGTAATTCATGTTATCGTATTTATATAGATACTTCTTCCTCCTGGCATTAATCCCGGCTATTGCCAGGGTCTGCCCTCCTACTCAACCTACTCCACTTTGCACGGTCTTTTGCGATACGGTATTTATATAGATACTACATCTTAATTATTGCTTTCATAATTTGTGGCCAGTCGTGGTGCAGAGGCGGAGGGGTAATATAAACAAAACTGCTTGTAGGTTCGATTCCCACTCGAGGAAATGAAATATTTATTGAAATTAATATTTTCATTTCATTGCTTTGGCTTTGAGACAAAGTGCGGCGTTGAATTCCCCACTTAACACGCAAAACCTTGAAAAAATAGATAGAAAGTGAGGAACGTAGTGTCTTAACACTAGGTTCCCTCTGCCTACCCTGTTGTGTGCAGGATACATCGTAAAGCTAATTTTTTTTTTGAGATTAACATAAAATTGGGATCTTTTAGATCCTTATGAATCTATTGCAAAAGTCAGACAGCATTTAGAGCGGGTAGATTTTACGTAACATTTAATATCATAGCGGTATAGCGATATTTAAAATTCTTTTAAAAGAACTTTAAAAGTTATTTTAGTAGCCAAGGAAGAAGAAGACAAATTTAATTTTAATTTAAAAGTGTAATAGCTATGCTGTAGCTTATTTTAAAGAACATAATATAAACTTTTACAACCAACTTAAACTATTTCGAAAATCTGATTAAATATGAATATTGGCAGATTAAATTTTGTGGCAAGCTTGAAGTTTGATTTATAAAAAATATTTGACCTCTTTTTAAAATAATTTAAATAAAAATAATAATTTTAAAATAATTAAAAACAACGTAAAGGTTTTTATCATTCTAAACACACGGATCTTTGTAATACAACCTCAATATGTCGATTTTACTTCTTTTCTAAATTCAATTTTAAGAAAGAACCCGAATAAATCAACTCTACACAATGTTCTAATACACAATGAAATTTAACCCTACAATTACCACGTCACCAATGCCTCCGAAACTCGGCTGAAAGTGGGAGCGAAGTATATTAACACTTTCTGCCTAACCTGCTACATGCGGGATGCAGCGTGAAGCTGAAGAAATGTCACGTGCATTTAATAAAACTCCGAATATGCCATCACACCGCATAAATTTTCGTCATTAAATAATTAATTTTCGTCTTGATTATTAAATTTAGCAAAATTAATTATCATTGAACTCATTTAGCTCACGAGAGTCGTTTACCAATTAGCGCTAATCTCTATAATTGATATCTAACATTATCTATAATATTAATTACACAAATGTAAATTATAAATAAATTTGTTTTATATATATATTACTTCCCAATCGAGGCTTATGCAAAATATTAATATGTTTACATAAATATTTTTATCTAATCCTTATTATTATTCAATTATCAATTTAACGCTGTATTTCGCGTGTAGTGAGGTAGGCAGAAGGAGCTTAGTGACACTCCACTCCTCACTTTCCGCCTTATTCTGGAGCTTAATGCCTTGAGTGGCAGAACTTACACTATAAATATTTTATTTCCTCGAATGGGAATCGAATCCACAACCTGTCGCGTTAACAGTCACACGCTTGTGCCCTGCACTACGACTTTTATCTATTTTTATTCCTACTTTTTATTATTTATAATTAAAACGGACAAGAGGAAATGACCTTGTAATTTTGCCGTGGCCTTTACTTGTTAGGAAACTTACTGTCTTTTGACCCAAAAATTATTCAAACTAGTGGATAATGAACTAATATAAACATAATAGAGTATATTACGTTGCGCAGAGCACAAGCGTGTGACTGTAAACCTGAGAGGTGTGGATTCGATTCCCATTGAAGAAAATGAAATATTAAATATTTTCATTAATTCACTCTGGTGTCTGGTGTGGAGCCTAATATCTTAACACTAGGATCCTTTACCTTGCTACAGGTGGTAGACAGTGTGAAGCTGAAAAAAGACTATAGTTTTATTTATATCTAAAGCCGGTCGAAAATAAAATTAAACTTAAATTAAATCAGCTTCACACTGTATCCTGCACACAGCACGGTAGGCAGAGAGACCACAGTGTTAAAACACTTCTATAGCCACTTTCCGACGCATTTTGGAAGCATAGCGTGTTAAGTGGCGACACTCGACACCAGAGCGAATAAAGGAAAATATATCTTTTTAAATAAATATTTTATTTCGTCGAGTGGGGATCGAACCC
>JAKRZM010000180.1:89122-102531 GCA_036379175.1 Heliconius cydno galanthus | reverse complement strand
ACAACAATAAAATATATTCAAAGACTAATAATAATAATTACATAGTATAAAACAAGTAGAAACAGCTTATTGAACGAAAAAAAAGTTCAAATTTAAAATGCATATTTTTCAAAATCGTGTTATACTAATATCATTTCTTGCATCGTGTAGTATCGAAACCGTGTTATATTAGTCGCAATTCTTGGACCGTGTAATATCGAAACCGTGTTGTACAAGTACCGTGTTATACGAGGGACGCCTGTACTTCAGGCCTACCAACGAAATTAATTTGTGCTCGATAGAAGAAGCGTACATTCATAAAGTATAAGGGTATTTCTTCTTATATAATTAAATAATTAAGGGATACAAATGACTAAATATCAAAAAAATTTTGAGACAATTACAGATTTTATGCATAAAAGGAAACATATTTTTTTTTGCGTTACACTGTTTCCCCCACATACCAAGGCGTGCAGAGAGAACGTAGTGTTAAGATACTCCGTTCCCTATTTTCCGCTGAATTCTGGAGGCATTGCAGCGCTGCGCTCGACACCAGGGCAAAATGAAAATATCCTAAACCTATCGTGCTTACATTTACACTTTCCACTGCTACGATTGGCCTCGATAACGTTTTTAATAATAAAATTATAATTTTCGATAACCTGTTTCATATAATATTACATAATCTTATAAGGAACAGCGGCTCGTAAACCAGTGCACTACCACTACCATACTTGGCAGACTGCCTGTCGCCACAACTAAGGCCGCTATATCACAAACAAGAACCTTCTCAAAATTATATTATACATATTATATAAATATAAGAGATTTTTAAGTAAATTTTAAAGTCTGTTGAACGCTATTTAACGGCAAAACTTGAATAAAATTAGCATAGATTTTTGTTAGTTCGCTCATTTATTCGCATATAAATCTATATGAATATGTTAAATTGTTTTAATAATTTACTAGTTTTAACGATATTATGGCACACTTAGGATAGTTGTGGAATCAATAAATATTAAAGACATATAAATAGATGTTTTTTAAAAGGCAAAAAAAACCGGTCCAATGCGCGTCGGACTTGCCTACTGAGGGTTCTGTACTAATTTCTGAATTGTATATCAATTTAAAGAATACAAACAGTAGACCTGAGTATTTGCTATAAATTCCAGCTTGATATATCAACGCGTTCCTGAGAAAAAGAAAAAAAATCTTGACAGACATATACACGGACAGACACCAAACTGATCCTATAAGCGTTCCGTATTTTACATTCGAGGTACGGAACCCTAAAAAAAGTGGAGAACTGAAAAAAATTATCAATATCTTAAAAAAGGCAGGAGATGTAAAACGATAATAATTAATTAAGTTATAAGTTTTGTATAGTTGTTTTCCTGAATGCACTTCCTCGTGTTCTTGTATTCGCAAGGTTGGGGATATCTTATCTGAGACAGCAAGGTGAAGGGTCGTTAGTATCAACTGTACAGTTTTATGTTTATTTTAATACTGTATTGAATTTTAAAGATAATTTTATATAAATTAATTTGTTTCACTTTGAAGATTTATAAACTGAGTTTTTTTATCAATAAACATTTTGATAACAAGCAGCCCACATAAAAGGGTAAGTAAAGGGAATCGAAAAGATAGCTTCACGCTTTAACACGCACATAGCGAGGTAGGCAGAGGGAACCTGAGAATCTAGTGTTAAGAACCTCCGTTCTCATTAAGACACTTTCACACCGTTCTGCCGAATGTAGCCATTGAGTGTTGAATGGTGGAAGTCTACACTGCGGGTACCAGAGCCTGCACCACGACTGGCCTTTCAAATACGTGAAATGATGATAATTTAAATATAACCAATCCCCACGTGAGAATCAAACCCAAGACTTACAAGCTGTCATACTGTTAACATATGAATATGAGTTCACATTGCTACATTTAGGTTAGGCTTTAATTAGCCGGTGTAATACCAGGTGTACAGACTACATCAATATTCGTGAATAATTAAACATTACCTTAATCCACCACTGTAGATTCTAATTAACAATCTTGTAATTCTCTCCGCATTTAATTATTAAAATATTACAGATATTTTTTTAAATATTAAATATTTTTATTTTCTCGAGTGGGAATCGAATCCACAACTTGTAGCGTTACTGGCAAACACTTGTGCTGCTGCCCCTTTTTTCATATTTTTATATTAATTTAAAATATAGATAAAACTTATATTTAAATGAAATAATAATATAAAACAAAGAAATACTAAGAATTTCATTGTTTTATTTTACGAGGAGCGAAGCGAGCAGCTGACGAAATCATAATGAAGATGATGATGATTGATAAATAATTATTTGTTACATACATTTTTCATATAGATAACATATATCATGAGATATCTTATACAAAAGTAGTTTTTTCATAGCTTAAAGGAAATATGCATATAAGTGTAAACTATAATGAAGCTGCCATGGGACAGCAGTACAGCATCTGATAGTAAACGTGACTTCGGATTCGATTTCCACTAGAGGCAATAACCTGTCTCTTTCTCTAATATAATCTCTCTGCTGTAAAAAATAGCAAAGCATAATGTAGAGAGTAATCATCCAGGAGCCGCCTCTGGTGTAAGTTACCTCTGCCTACTTAGGAAAAAAAGGTGAACCTAATCAAAATTATAATTTATAACCTATTGTTTTAGAAAACTGTCAACATAATACGTAAACTTTATCTTTTATTTAAGCAATCTGTACATCGAGATGCCGATAAATATTCAAAACGCTAAGCAACGGCCCCACTGAGCATGCCTAATGACTTATTGAATGTTTTAAACGAGCGTGACTCGGTATCTAGGAAGGCGGTTTTGCCACAGATTAAATATGTGCCACAGATTAAACAAAAATATAGCTTAGCGACGCTGACAACGGAACGAAATCCATCTGTCAAAATTCTCCACGACTGTCAACGCATTTGCAACATAATGACTCTAGATGTTTCTAATTTCTATTTGTTGAAGTTAAAATGGATGTTATAGTAGTTTAGGCGTTTGCGGAAATATTCTTGTACAAATTATCGAAAGTTTTTTGTGAAATCATATTTAATGACTCTTCAATGAGTTATTTAAAAATAATTTGTGTTTATTTATATGTATCTATAATTGAATATATTGAGGCTAGTCGTGGTACATAGGCACAAAATGTTACTATAAAAAAGACAGATTGTGGGTTCAATTCTCGCTCAAGAAAAACAAATGCTTAATATTTTCAAGGTAAAGTGCGGCGTTTAGTTCCGCCACTCAACACGTAATACGTCCAGAAATCGGCGAAAAATGGAGAATGGATTGTTTAAGACACTAGGTTCCCTAAGCCAACCCTGCCGTGCGGGATACAGCGTGACGCTAAAAAAAACCTAAATATTAACTGCGAAAAATTATGAGAAAATTCTATAGAAAATAATTGACTCTGCTAACATCGCGTCTCACGGGAAAAATAAATTTCGTTATAGTCAACTGACTTCGATACAAAACTGTTACGAAAGTTTACATATCCCATATAAATCCCACAATATATATATAGAACGGTCTTTGTACGTTCCTGCAGATAATACTTCCAGCCCAAGCGCACAAGAGTACAATAGTATTTTAGCTATTGTTACATTATAATAAAGTTCATTGACGATTTGTCGTAAAAATTACAATTTCCGATCGGCTTTTGTCGATCACTTTTATAATATTACTGTTATATCGAAATGTTATGTTAGAAAAGTATTTGCTCTAATATTTCATAAAAAATAAAATCAGTTTTATCCTGTATCCATTATCTGCCGAATGCTGGAGGAATTGGGTGTAGAGTGGCGAAACTCAACGCCGTGCTTTGCCTTCAAACTAGAATAAAGAAATGAAAATATGAAATACTTATATCATTTCCTGGCCTCGACAAAAAACGATGTTGTCATAATATTAAAGATAAAATTATTATTCATATTTTATTCTATTATTCAGAAAATATAAATAAAAAACTAAAATATATATAAATACGATAATATATCTCTGGCTCTAACCAAATAATAAACTACATATACCCTTCGTCATAATTTTTGATTTTAGTTAGGGACGAGTTCAAAACTTATTAGAAAACTAAAACTTATTTTAGAAAATTCCAACGGTGTTAATGTCTATAGATTTTTAATTCATTTTATATGGCTTTACAAATATATATATATATTTTTATTCTTTTTATTTACTTTTTATCTTTTAACTTCGAAAACTCACTATAACATTACATTTTATCTGAAAAAGTTTACATAAACGTTTGAATAATTCCATTAAGACGGAAGTGGTTCAGAGATATCCGAAGATAAGTTTAAAGTTTTTATTAATATTTTTATTATGTATTTTAAACGTTATTTTGAATAAAATAATTGACAAAAAACAACCAACGACTTTCAATGACTTGAAGACTTGTTTTGGAAGACCTTGAGAAATTACATGATTATTATTATGTTATATATTAATGTTAATAAATACTTTTAAAAAGAAAGAAAAACCATAAATGAAAAGTATAAGGAAAATCGTGTGCTAGTTTATCTTAAGGGGATTACTGCATAAAATATTATATTATATAGATTTTGAGTTATTTAATAATCTTGAGGAAAAGTAGCGGAATTCATTTAATTCTATAATAATAGGTAGTAACGCATTCCTTATTTCTCTATGTAGGAAAATTGTAAAATAATTTGTCTTATGGGAATTACAAAAAAAATATATATCTAAAAAGATTTGAATTATTTAATAAAGAATAAAAAAATAATAATAAAAAACACCAAATATATAAGAATATTTTATTATATAAGCCTACCTATATATTTATCGTCAGATAAATAATTATTTATTACATATATGGTCTTAAGTAATCAAGAAAACTGTTTTCTATATATTCATTCAAATAGCCATTGGTTTTATGCATTCTAATGTGTTAAAGCATAAATTATAAGAGTATAGCTTATTTTATATGTACTTATTGAATTACACGTGTAATAAATAAATAATTTATTACTGCAATTTCGTCTTTTAAGAGTAAAATAAAAAGTAAATAAAAGATTTTTATAAAAACGGGGAAAATACTGTTTGTAGTAGGGTGTTCCCCCTTAATTTTTTTTATTTCTCGTTATACTGGCAACAGCAATATATATTCTGTGAAAATTTTAACTGACATATTATAATAGTTATATTTTCAAGTTCATGATATGACAGCCTGGTGACAGACATTCAGACAGTAAAGTCTTCGTAATAGTCTCTTGCTCCTGTTCCCGCTACCAAAAGTAAATCTTTGGGTACGGAATCCTAAAAACAAATGTGAACCTTCACTCATAATACATCAATATTTATTTTAAATAACACTTGTATAAATAAGTGCCGGAATTTTATATATTTTTTGTTATTAGTTTAAAGTTGAAAACGGAGTGTCTTGACTCTTTTATTCTCTGCCTTCTGTTGTCTTGTTAAAAATAAATTATTCTTTGGAGCTAATTATTCAACACTATTTGCCGTTTAAAGTGACAACCATTAGTTAGTCCTTTATAAATGTTATGGTTTCTGTATAGCCTTCAAGTTTGGGATAATAGGACAATAAATAGCCATAATATAACTAAATAACTTTTCGCGCCGTCGTTGTGCAGGGGCATGTACGTGTGACTGTAACGTGACGTTTACAGGTTCGATTCCCACACGGAAGAATGAATTATTATTTATAAATATTTTCATCTGGTATCAAAACAAAAGCACGGCGTTAAATTCCGCCACTATTCTACTTAGAAAATTTGACGGTAAAAGAACTTCACACTAGGTTCCCTCTACCTACCTATCTATATGCAGTATACAGCGTGAAGCTAATAAAAAAATAATAAAAAATAACTCTTATTATTTCACATGTTATTAAACGTAAAAGGGGATTTACTTGACAAAATTAGAGCCACGCATTGACGGACGAATGACGTTCATATATATATATTTCAAAGCGGGTTGTTTGAAGTTGATACTTTATCCTTGTTGGGAACATTTGTACCGCATTTGAAGGTCCGACCGTTGGAAATTGATCCTGGGTTTTTCACCCGAGACTGTGATAACAGAAGCTAATGTTTTTACAGAGTAAGCACAGATGTGTGGGGTCTATAGCTTTTTGTGGGTATCATTTGGGCATTGTTATTCGTAGCCTGCCAATAAAAACAAGAATATTTTAAGATTTAGAGTCTATGGCGCAGTGGAACAGCATCTGTGTAAAATTGTGATGATTGCGAGTTCAAAACCCACTTGAGGATTTAGTTGGATGATTATATTTAAATGAAAATATCCATTTCCTCGCTCTGGTAGACAAAGCGTGGCGTTAAGTTCGGCTAATCAACACCCAATGTCTCGAAAGCTTAGTAGAAAGAGAGAAACGGATTATCTTATCACTACATTTTCTCTATCCCTATCCTATAGAAAGCTATCTCAATTTAAAATGTTTTAGCAAAGAAAAATAAAACCACAAAACATTTTCGCTTAATTAAATGCAACATATTTACAAATGCAAAACAAAATGAAAATCTTCTATGTTTTTATTCGAAAATCACAAGAGTATTAAAGCCTCGGATGACAATTGACTGACATAGTATCTGTATGCATCATCCGCAAATGAGAAGTATTATTAAGACCACTTGAGTTTCTGTGCAGATTTAAAAAAAAAAATGTGCCCCAATTTATTTTTCTGTATTTCTCGCACAAACCTCTAGTGGGGCACTTTAAATATTAAATCACTGTGGAGAGCTGTAATTATAAAATTGAGAGCATATATCTATCATAGTACGACTGTACATATATACATATATGTTGCGTAATTATTATTATACATAGCAGGGTAGGCAGAGGGAACCTAGTGTTAAAACACCCCGTTCTCCACTTTCCGTCGTATTTTGAGGTATTGCGTGTTGAGTGACGGAAACGAAAAGATACAGAAAATGGCAGGTAGGTACTAGCGAGGATGTCACGGTGAGAATGAAGAAGAACGTGCTCAGCTCAGAAAAGCTCAGGAAAGTTTCATCATTAAATTATAATAAGTCTTTGGTTCATAGTGTTTTCTAGCAATAATTCCTTCAAATATATTTATTGTTTGTTATAAGAAGTTACGAGGTTAAGTTAACATTATATTATAAGCGTACCAGATGTTTTCAATTACTCAATATACGTATATTGAACGTTATTATTATTAATCCTTAGAAATCACTTATCACAGATTTTACGTAATCTGTGACAATTCATTACTGTTTTAAGATAAGAAAAAGCTTTTAGTAAATTTATCTTATCAAAAAAATATTATTATTATAAAATATATACTTACTATACTTAATATAAAACAACGAATAATAATATTTTTCATATAAATAAATAAAATAATTCTTACGCAATGAATACTCGTTTGACGTGGTTTTTTTCTTAAAAAACATAGTAGTATTGTGTAGTCCGTTATTGAAAGATATGCAACATCCGGTCGTATATTTCATTATTAATATAAACACAAAAAAGTCAACACATGGCTTAAAAAAACACAAAAAAAGTAACTTTCATATAATTAAGTCTTGAAATAAATTAAAAAACACACAAAAAAGTAACTTTCATATAATTAAATCTTGAAATAAATGAAAAAACACACAAAAAAAGTAACTTTCATATAATTAAGTATTTAAAGTCATGGTTTTATGAGAAAGGTACTCAGTGTGAAACAACACAGGTAATACTAAAGTCAATCTGTTCGACACACGCGGCATGTTTACTTTATGACCTACGCTGTACTACTAGCCTTTAGAACATAAGGTGTTATATTTAATTTATGCTATATAAATAGTATATTGGAATCGTATAAGCAATTAACTATCAACGTGGCTAAGGCAAATCGTTCTGGTGATAACGAAAATAGCGCTTATTTTTTATATTAAATGTAAATATATGAAAAAGTAGTCGGTATAAAGTAACTTTTTGCTGCTCATAGAAGGTTAGGCAGAGAGAACTTGATAGACTAGTGTGTGTACTACGTTCTTTTCTTCGCTCTAGTGTCGAGTTGCGCTTGAGTTCTGCTACTCAACACGCAATGGCTCCAGAATTTGTTGGAAAGTGGGGAACGGAGTGTCCTAACACTAGGTTCCCTCTGCCTACCCTGCTGGGTGCAGGATACAGCGTAAAGCTGGAAAAAAATAAATAATTATATTTTTCTTATAGGATGACCGCCATTCGTTTCTAATTCTAGGTCATAACAGCTCTTAAATCATAGCAGCTCTTAGATATTTGCATTTAACTATGCATGTGAAGCCGGACGTAAAAGCTAGGCAATCAATCTTAGTATACTTATGGCGGACCACGTGAAAAATAACTTAGAAATCAATTAATTCTGTTTCCATACAAATAAATCAATTAAAAATAAATTATAAAATGAGTCAATGTTTCTGAAGCTCTAATTTTTAATTATGTTACTTAAAACAATCACAATCGATTAATAATCAGTATTAAACGATCATACAATAAGGAATTTCTTTATGGTTTATGCATTTTATTGTTTATTGTTTTGCTTAAATATTTTTTTACTTTGTAGTAATTTTGGTGAATTATTTGAAAATTTTTTAAAATATGTTTTATGTAGTAGAGTTCTCGAGCCCTGAGAAACATTCTATTTTAAAGATATACACAGTTTTTTATAAAACCGCTCTTAGTTTAAGTNTCATGGTTTTATGAGAAAGGTACTCAGTGTGAAACAACACAGGTAATACTAAAGTCAATCTGTTCGACACACGCGGCATGTTTACTTTATGACCTACGCTGTACTACTAGCCTTTAGAACATAAGGTGTTATATTTAATTTATGCTATATAAATAGTATATTGGAATCGTATAAGCAATTAACTATCAACGTGGCTGAGGCAAATCGTTCTGGTGATAACGAAAATAACTCTTATTTTTTTATATTAAATGGAAATATATGGAAAAGTACTTGGTATAAAGTAACCTTTTCTTTGTTTTAGTTTTAAGCTGTGTGCCGCTTATAGAAGGGTAGGCAGAGGGAATTTGGTAAACTAGTTTGTGTACTACGTTCATTTCTTCGCTCTGGTGTCGAGCGAGAGCGGCGTTAAGTTCCGCTACTCAACAGAATTTGTTGGAAAGTGGGGAACGGAGTGTCCTAACACTAGGTTCCCTCTGCCTACCCTGCTGTGTGCGGGATTCAGCGTGAAGTCGGAAAAAAAAAATGTTTTTATATTTTTCTTATAGGATGACAGCCAACCGTTTCTAATTAGGTCATAACAGCTCTTAGATCATAGCAGCTCATAGATATTTGTATTTAACCATGCATGTGAAGCCGGACGTAAAAGCTAGGCAATCAATTCTAGTATACTTATGGCAGACCACGTGAAAAATAACTTATAAATCAATTAATTCTGTTTCCATACAACTAAATCAATTAAAAATTAATTATAAAATGAGTCAATGTTTCTGAAGCTCTAATTTTTAATTATGTTACTTAAAACAAACACAATCGATTAATAATCAGTATTAAACGATCATACAATAAGGAATTTCTTTATGGTCTATGAATTTTATTGTTTATTGTTTTGCTTAGATATTTTTTCTACTTTTCTTTTAATGTATTAATTTTGTAGTAATTTTGGTAAATTATTTGAAAATTTTTAAAAATATGTTTTTTGTAGTATCGTTCTTGAGCCCTGACAAACATTCTATTTTAAAGATATACACAGTTTTTTATAAAACCGCTCGTAGTTTAAGTAAAGTTTACTTTAAGATTTCATAGCCGCATGTAAAGTACATATTTTTAGATTTCAAGGTTACTTTTAAATAATATCGACATAAATGCAACGTTGTACAAAAATAGATTTAAAATATGAAAAATAAATATTGTTTTAAATTTATTTTTCACGTAAACAGGTAAAATGGCGATTATATTGATTTATATTTTTATCTTATATTTTTTTGTTCTATCAATTGTTTGGAAAGCATGTGTTTCCATCAGAAGTGTTTATATCAGAAATTATGTTGACTTTGGCACAAACATCAAAGTCTTCACAGATGTAGAGTTATTTAAAATACACTTATAAGTCTACTATTCTGGTAATTTTTTAATATATCGCTTTTCATTAAATTTCATTATTTTTTTATTAGCTTCACGCCGTATCTCATAGAGAGCATAGTAGGTAGAAGGAACATAGTGCTGAGACACTCCGTTCCTCATTTTCTGAAGGCATTAAGTGTTAAGGGCTCGAATTCAAGAAGAAGAAATGAAAATATTAAATATTTCAATTCCTCGAGTGGTAATCGTACCCTGTCAAGTTCAAATCTCTTTCAAATTTGTTTACATAGAAATATTTTAAATTTTATAAAAAAAATCACATTATATTATCCTTATCGAATTTTCTAAATATATTTACTGTAATCGCGTAATTCAAATCCAGAGAACATGTGTATTTCGTTGTAAACATTCCCAGGCAGGCGGTGTTGGCGTGACACATCCCAAATGAGATACGTCCAGTTTTATAATATAAATAAATAGGTTTCGTCATTTTTGTTTTAAATTAACAATAAAAAATATATATTTTTCATATTTTTTTTCTTTATTATTAATAAAATCATGTTTTTTATTAGAAAATTATAAGATGACTGTAGATATATGTTTTTTTTTCTATATAACTAGCCGACCTAATTTTTATTATTTTATATCTTTCATGTACAGAATTGACTTTTCTATCCTTTTATTATATATATAAGCGACCTATAAGTAAAAAAAATAATAAGATTCTTACTTTAAACATAAATTAAAGGACAACGGGCGATATTAAAGCAAAAATAATTTAAAATACTAATATGGTATATATATAGTTAATAAATTATAATTTTGGGATATTTTTTCTTATTCAAGTATTATTTACCTTAGTTTTAATTTAAACTATGTATTACCACGAAAATATTTACGAATTATAATTTCATCATCATCATCATCAACAACCATCTTTCCACTTGAGGAAGGTCTATGTCCACTGCTGGACATAGACCTTCCTCATTTCTCGCCACCACACTCCATCCTCAGCTTTTCGGACCCATCCATCCGAAAATATTTACGAATTATAATTTGATACCAATTTATTCTATAAACATACTATCAATGACTTGAAATCATTAATTATAATAAACGCCGATATAATATAAAGATTGTAAATCTATTAACAATATGTCTGTTTTTAAAGTGGTTTTTTTCTTAAACTCAATGCCAAGATCGCAGAATAACTAACCCAGTTCTCTTTATAACTTTTGATTTCCTTCAGCTTGCGTTGTTTAAAGACATACGTTGAAACTAAAAGATGAAATCTTAAATTAGGATTAATATAGAAAAAAAACGACGAATCCACATTATTATGTAAATATTCAAAAATAATTAATTATATTAATAAAAACTGTTCCTAAAACGTTTGCTTAACTACTTGAAATATTATTTATTAGCTAGAAAACTTTATGTTATGTTAATTTGGTAAGTATTCATGAAATATTAGGAAATTTTTAGAAACCATATTTTTTTAGCGTGAACCTTTTCTAAGTGTGAAATAACATTTAAGAAATGTTAAAAGTATTAACTATTATTGTTTTATAAAAAAAAATTTACCTTAACGTCCAAAAGCACTATTCAGAACGAATGCCACACACGTTTTGACTATGAAACAATGTACGTACTTCAATTCTTAGTAATAAATAGAATCAATTATATAATTATTACGATCATCGATATTAACTTTCCTCTAACAAATAAATATATTACATATTAAACTATCTAAAAAAACACCTTCCCGCTGTATCCCGCATGCAGCAGAGAGGGAACCTAGTGTTAAAACTCTCCGTTCCCCATTTTCCGGGGAATACTGGAAGCTTCGCGTATTGAATGCTTTGCCTCGACACCTAAGCGAAGAAACGAAAATATTAAATATTTTATTTCCTCGAGTGGAAATCGAACCCACAGCCTGTGGCATGACAAACTTGTGTCATTCCACCACAACTGGCATCAGGCCTATCTGATAGCATAATGCACTTCGTAGATAATCCTTCTTAAGTACTGGAAGTTTAGCATTCTCTAGATTTCATTGCTCTTGAAATGTTAATCAGTATTTGCCAAATAACTACTATAACGGATGTAGATTGTTTTGAAATGCTGTTTATTATGATTCTTCTATAAATAATGCTTATACTCACTTGTTTTTTTGTTAATTTTGTATGAATGAAAGGTCTTCGAAAATTTGATATGAAAATACTTTTTAATTATTCCATTATAGATATTTAATATCGATTTTTTATAAGAAAATTAAGTAATTGAAAAGATTTATTTTTTTTGTAAACTTTGCTTACTTTTTTCTACAACTATTTCTTGTTATAGTATCGCTGTAATTATAATACTAATTAATTTACATAGAACATATTTACTTAGATAATTGACATTTTTAAAGAATCTCATAAAAATATAAAATAGTGTGATTTTATTTTATATAATTTTATGGTAGTTTCCATGCCAATAATATAAAACCACTATTTAAAAAAAATAAACCGACAATACTATACATACGTACTATACTCGTATATTTATGCTAATACAGGTGTTTGGGTGAGTGGAACACCGCAACGAGTCGTGGCTTCAATTAAACGGTCGGTTAGTGATCGATATCAATTTGCTTTTCCAATATTAGACCGTATTAAAAATGACCACTTCGACCGCACTCAGAAAGGAACAGATAAATTTAATATTATGACATTATAATTGATTTATTGAAAAAGGAAAATCATATTACTAAAAGGAAATCCATATTATTCTTTATGAAACATACTTGTTTCGTATTATTATTTAAAGGAAGTGAGCTAAACATCTTCTGTTCATAATAGTTTTTAAAAAATAGAGCATTATGATTATTAATTAACGCTTTCAACAACAAAAAAAAACACTACTTTTATCATATTATGCAAATAAAGATTTTTTTAGCTTCACTCTATATTGCGCTCATGCAAGGGTAGGCAGAGGGTATATCAAGATACATCCCTTAAGACATTTTCGTTCCCCTCTTTCCACCGAATTCTGGAGGGATTGCATTGTTGAGAGGCGGACCTCAACTTAGTTGATGTTAGGCACTAATACTTCATAAAATTACAAAATAAGTCTTTAACATTTGTAAGAGAACGCCCGAAAAACGTACATAAGATTTTAAAATATATAAAAAGGAACTGCGATCATTGAAAACGTATGTTTAAATGAGATAGTACTTTTAATTGAAAAACTTTGAGTAGTTGGCAGGACGCCCTCTTCCACATCCCTACTAGATAGCTTAACCGACGCCTATGTGAACTTAGATATGTATTTTAATTAATTGTTTTT
>JAKRZM010000180.1:78476-88562 GCA_036379175.1 Heliconius cydno galanthus | reverse complement strand
AAAAAAAAACACTACTTTTATCATATTATGCAAATAAAGATTTTTTTAGCTTCACTCTATATTGCGCTCATGCCAGGGTAGGCAGAGGGTATATCAAGATACATCCCTTAAGACATTTTCGTTCCCCTCTTTCCGCCGAATTCTGGAAGGATTGCATTTTTCAGAGGCGGACCTCAACTTAGTTTATGTTAGGCACTAATCCATACCTATATTATAAATTCGAAAGTAACTCTGTGTTTATCTGTCTGTCTGTCTGTCTTTTACGCAATCAGGGCCAAACCGCTAATTTAATTGTGATAAAGTACTCATATAGAGGTACTTGAGGGTCTCTGGATGAACATAGGATTTTTTTTGTCTCATATTTGTAATATTTTCGATATATACCAATATATTAAAATACTTATTAATTTCACATGCAATTTATTCCGCCATGTTTATAACAACAGTCGTCGCTAAGCAACGATTTGCAAAGTTTGTTATTAGAAAACGTCACCCAAAATGAGCTTGCTTAACGCATCTCTCTATTGAAAACTGAAAATAATTTCATAAATATATTTAATAAATATTAGTATAGTTCAAGCGGGCGTAGCCACGTCCGGGTCCACTAGTACTTCATAAAATTACAAAATAAGTCTTCAACATTTGTAAGAGAACGAACGAAAAACGTACATAAGATTTTAAAATATATTAAAAAGAACTGCGGTCATTGAAAACGTATGTTTAAATGAGATAGTACTTTTAATTGTAAAACTTTGAGTAGTTGGCAGGACGCCCTCTTCCACATCCCTACTAGATAGCTTAACCGACGCCTATGTGAACTTAGATATGTATTTTAATTAATTGTTTTTTCAATTTTATATTATATTATTGTTGGCACAAAAAAAATATTTTAAGTAATTTTATTTTCCAATATTATCCTTTTTTTTTTATTTGATAAATTCCTTTTTTAAGGAAACCTATAAAAATTTTAACGTAGAACGTAAAATTTGAACCCGTGCACTCTTGGAAACTGTCCAAGTGCTGTCATCAGTAATAGAATCAAATCCCACTTTCTGAATAAATATTTTTCCTTCCTAAATGTGTCACTTTAAGAATTTCAAAAATATTTTATAACATTTTTTAATATGTTATCAGTAATTAATTTGTGGAATTAGAATCAATTTATTTTGTATATTTTACAAAACATATAATTATTTTGACCAAGGCAACGTTATCAGCTCTACAATGAATATTTCATCGAGTGGATTCGAATCTACATACTCCGTACAAAGTTCATTTCAAAACATACGAAAACTACTTCCCATATAGTATGTATGCATGATTTAGAAATCTCCGCAACAATTGATTGAAAGCCCCATTTTTAGCGTCTTAAATCGAACTCGTTTGTTTGTCCGTCGGGTTTAATCAAATTATTCAATCTGTAGACGCAACTTTGCTTTTTGCAAGTAATGACCTCAGTGACGAATAGTGATTTAAACTACCGTAATTTCAAGATTTAACATTGAAAGGTAAATCGATAAAAAAGTGTTATAAAACCTATGGGGAACGGCATTTGAGTTTTATTATATTATAAAGGCTTTAAATATATTTATCTATTTTAAAATGCTATCAGGTCAGTTATAACAGGTCAGGTGACTGATTGCAGGTTCGGTTCCCGCCCGAGGAAATCAAATATTTAATAGTAATCAAATATTTAATTGTGACTCTACCGTTACTTAAATGATTCATATGCTTGTGGGCTTAAATCTCATTCTTTCTAAGGTAATTTTCTTCTGCCACCAAATTAGCACTTTTCATTTTGACAATTTATTGAAAAAAAAATCTTTTTGTTACGGGTTTTCCTGTCTACCATTCGTAGAGTTTGAGAAACTTGTAAAAATAACAAAATAATCAAAGCAGATTTCGTTTTAAAAAAGAAAAGAAATATATATATCTTGTTTTTAATATTGTAGCTACGATTTTTCACAGTCACGTCATACGTCGCCTCTAACGCACAATTAGCTACAACGTAAGTACCCAATACCGCACTCGTATCGTTAATTTGTTTAATAAACATGAATTAATCGTACCAACTATCTTGCAAGAGGACAGTAGTTGCGCAGGCGCACAAGTGCGTTAATGAAAACGTCACTGGTTATGGGTTCGATCCCCACTCGGGGAAGTTCAATATTTATTTAAATTTATATTTTCGTTTCTTTGCTATGGTTTCGCGGTGCGGCGTTAAGTTCTGGCACTCAACACACAATGCCTCTGGATATAGGCGAAAATTGGGTAACGGAGTGTCGTAACGTCTTCCCTCTGCCTATCCTACTGTGCGCGGGATAAAGCGTGAAGCTGATTTAATTTGATTTTAATTCCAACTCCTGGCATCACGTGATGCAGATGCTAAATAATATAGCAATGTCAAACCTCAAGTGGATGTAAGCAATATGTGTGATATTATAAGGATTACGACAATTGGACTTGGGAAGTTTCAATACCAGTATAAATTTCAATGTCATCTTTTCATTGAATGGTTTTATTGAAATGAATCGCCTTAAGAGTTCAAAGTATGCATTACCATTTTAATTATGCTTATTATTTCTTTTTTTTTCTGTAGGCTGAAGGAACCTAGTGATAAGACACGCCTTTCTCCGTTTTCCGCCGTTTTCTGGAGGTATCGAGTGTTGAAAGGCGGAACACATCGCCGCGATTTGCTCAGGGCAAAGAAATGATAATATTAAATATTAAATTTCCTTGAGAGGAAGTCGAACCCACAACCTATCACGTTTATAGTCATTTTGGACTGGCCTCAGCTGGTCTGGCTTAATAAATATTTCATGAGTAATTTTTAGATTCTATTTTAACGTGCGAACTTCCCAGCTTGCACCTGACGATAAAAGTAATTGTAACATTTAAGTTAATGTTAAGATAAATTTAGAAGTAGTAACAAAAGTTTAAAAAAAATATTTATATAATGAAATAATTATGTATTTATGAGTATGATATAAAATCTTTTTAAATATGAAAAAAAATGATATATTTTTTAATAATGCCTGACATTTATGTTAGTTACCGATTTTATAAAAAATTAGTATGTATTGTACATATTATAATTCCTTAGGAAATATTGATTTATACTAGTAATTGACGAATTTAACATATTAATTAATGTACAAACAATTGAATATTAGCAAAAAAAATATTAATAAGCGATAACGTCATCCCAAACACGAAATTGAGGTCAATTTCAACCATATATATAACAGAACATAATTTTTAAATACCACAAAGGTTTAATAACACCGTGTTAGTCCCACAGGTACGGAGGTATCACATACAGACAACATTGCGGGAAACACAAAGCGACACCCTGAAATAATTTATCTACGAACGTAACGCCGTAATCCTTTTGCCGTCATTTTGGAAAGCACTCTCGAGTTCTTTGATAGCACAAATTAACACTCGGCTCTACACTAGTTTTCACGGTATCACGCTATCGCGGGTTTAGGTTGAGGCACGTTGCGTGTTGGTTTCGGAGACGGGTTGCGACATGTCAGCGCGCTCGGCTGGGCGGCGTATAACTGCACGTTTACAGGCCAAGTCTCGGAAGCGACCATGCGCCTTGTCGCTTCTAGTGAGTTACTGACGCCCCGCATTCATGGTCAATGTTAACAGCTTGATAGCTTGTTCCTGTTACCGAAAATCGCATTTTAAACTTAAACGGTTCAGTGATCATGCTGATTGGGTAATTCGGTAACGCTATTGTTTTTTTTTATCTCGTGTGCTATACCGGCGGGTTCGAGCTTACGGTTGATTGGATAAGTGTTGGTAGATTCAAATATGTGTTACGGTTCTCCTCGTGACGTTAAGTTTATTTAAATTTACTTATGTCTTTTTACTTTTTTATTATTTTATTTATTTGCTTAAATAAATAAAATAATAAAAAAGCTGAATTACGACTTTATATTCAAACACTAAAAATCTTTTTAACATTTATTACTTGGTTTTCAACATTAATTTTCAATTATTTTGTGGTATTTATTTTTATAATAATGTCTCGATGATAATATTTCTTCCAAATAAATATTTCTATATAGTATGAAAATTCTGTGTGAAAATATTTTAGAATGCATTACGGAATTCCTAAGTACGTTCATCTACTATAAAATTCTTTTATTAACAATTCGAAGGTCTGCTACTGTATTCGCAAAGGTTTTGATGCGAATAGAATTTTGAAACGTTGTGAAATATTAAATGCGTTTTGGGGTTAATTGATGGTGTATAAAAGAACGCTATATATTAAGCTTGACCAATAAAAATCTAACAGATATTTTTCTTAGTTTTAGTAGCATTTATCTAAATTTCTTTTCATATTAGCTTATAAGATAAATTTTAAGGTCAAATATATTTTTAATGATTTAAGGCACTAGGCTAATTACCCAAAATAATCAATAATAGTTTATATTTATATTACATTAACTAATAAATTATTGTTGATAAAACAATATAGTTTCATTAAATTATAAATGTGAATAATAATAAGCTTCACGCTGTATCCCGCACACAGCAGAGTAGGCAGAGGGAACCTAGTGTTAAGACACTCAGTTCCTCACTTTGCGTGCAATTGCGTGCAAAAGCATTGCGTGTTAAGTGTTAGAACTCGACGCCACGCTTTGCCTCGATACCAGAGCGAAGAAATGGAAATATAAACGTAAATAAATATTTCACTTCATCGTGGGGATCGAACCCACAACCGTCGCGTTACAGTCGCTTTTCGCCACTGCGCCATGACGGCCTCTACTAAATGTGTATATTATAATTAATCTAAATAAGTAACAAAAGGTTATCAATTAAAAAAAAAACACGTGCCCATAGCTTAAGCTTACGTAAAATAATAACCGTTAAATGTCACATCTTGATTGCCACACTCTAGACAATTTGATTTCGATAGTAAAATTTTCTTATTTATTTATTTTATTTATATTATTATTAACATTTATTTTTCTATTACCAATATTTATTTTATTTACTTTTTTATTTTAGTACTTTATTTTGTTTATGTTTTGCGTACAAGTATGATAAGGAACTTACGCAGTCCGGTAATTACCGGTATCGGAGAACTTTATCTATCAGTTATTGGAACTGTGATATTACAACATTAGTTACGTAATTGATATTCTTTACGTGTCTTAAAATCTATCTTGAAGTCTCATTCAATAAACTCCATGTGCCTATATTCTAAATAAATTTGATTTCAGTAAAAAATCGCTTTTAATATTCTTATAGAAAAAGATAATAAATAAATATAATACTTGAAGTTAAGCTCCTAATATTGTAGTTTGTAGTATAAGAAAAAAGCATTTAAGTTGCTTTTTGTGAGGTAGAAAAATGCCAATCGACAAGAAAGAATTAAACGAAACGTTTGTTGTTTTTTTTTTGTATTTTGTATTCAATTCATATTTTTTCATAGAGCGAACCTAGTGAAACTTCGTTCTTTATTTCCGCCGAAATTCTATAAATTGCAGGTTATTTTTATTTCATTTATTGTACGCCACAGATTTTTATGGTCATAATTTATACTAATAAAAACATAAACATATTTTTAGCAACGAAATGGTCTCTTTATAGTACTTATGGGTAAATTATAAAAGTTGAATGTATGATTAACACATCAACAAAATCTCCTGCTCATTTTAAATTTAATGATTTTGTTATGTTAAATTTTTCACAAAATTTTTCACGCTTATTTAGCTGTTCATAACCTAAAATTTTTTTTGTGGGCCATTGTGATGTCACTAAAGCTGTAAAATAAAAATTTCTAAGTGGATATTAGAATTATTATTTATGGGAAACATACGGGACTTATATTTTCATGAATATTGTCAGACTGGAGTTACAATATTTTACAACACCTCTAATATTAAAAGTAACTTTTACAGATTTTACAGTTATTTTAGAATATTGTTCGAGGAGGTTATTTCTGCACTTTTCCTTATGTATGAATTGGTGATAAATCCATACCTATATTATAAATTCGAAAGTAACTCTGTCTGTCTGTCTGTCTGTCTGTCTGTCTGTCTGTCTGTCTGTCTGTCTGTCTGTCTGTCTGTCTGTCTTTTACGCAATCAGGGCCAAACCGCTAATTTAATTGTGATAAAATACTCATATAGAGATACTTGAGGGTCTCGGGATGAACATAGGATACTTTTTTTTCTCATATTTGTAATATTTTCGATATATACCCATATATTAAAATACTTATTAATTTGACATGCAATTTATTCCGCCATGTTAATAACAACTGTCGTTGCTAGGCAACGATTTGCAAAGTTTGTTGTTAGAAAACGTCACCCAAAATGAGCTTGCTTAACGCATCTGCCTATTGAAAACTGAAAATAATTTCATAAATATTTAATAAATATTCGTATAGTTCAAGTGGACGTAGCCGCGTTCGCGTCCACTAGTAGATAATAAATTAAGATCTTTTAAAGAGCTTTATAAATACCTTTTGCTGTTAGGTACAGGAAAACAAATTGCAATTTTAGAATGTTTAATGAAATATATCCGATCTTGTAAAGTACCTGAGTCGTTTACCTGTTTCTTTGACTCACTCACAGGAAACTCACTGTTAATAAATCCAACTCGTAAGATCTATTTTAAAAAGGAAATAAGATGATGCAAGTTTAGCGATATTGAGACGAGTCGAGTCGTCGCTGTGACTTTGTTCTAACAAAACATTTACTTCCTTTGTTATAGAAGTCAAAGACCGATATGTAATGGACAAATACTGTAGAATTTTAGTTTCTTGTAAACTTTTGTAGGTAATTAGCGTGTAAATTGAGTTTTCCGATAAATTAATCCTTCTTTTGATTTAGGATTCTATGTTATCAGATTATCATAAACGAGCCATGGATTTTTTTCAGTTTCACGCTGTATCCCGCATAGCATAGGGTAGGCAGAGGGAACCTAGTGTTAGACACTCCGTTCCTCACTTTCTGCCGAATTCTGGAGGTATTTCGTGCGTAGTGGCATAGCTCAACGCCGCGCTTTGCCTCGTCACCAGAGCGAAGAAATGTAAATATAAATGTAAATAAACATTTCACTTCCTCGAGTAGGGATCGAACCCTTAGCCGTCGCGTTATAGTCACACCCTTATGCTGCCCCGACGGCCTCTATCTTATCCATGGATTTAAAAATATTTATTTACTATATTAAATAATGATTATTATTAAATTGAAAAAACTAATTCAGCTTCACGCTGAATTCAGCACACAGCAAGGTAGGTATTTAGTATAATACCCTTTAATTTGTGTACATTAATCGTACCCAAAAGTTATAATTTATTGGAAAGGTCTACGGTAGTAACCTGTATATTTTACTAAACAGTTTGAAAACTTAATTTTTTACTATTTGCCAAATTGTGGTGGTATTGCCTGGTGAGTGGCGGAACTAAACGCCGCGCTCACTCAACGTCGAGGCAATCGACACCAGAGCATCACCACTCACCACTAGCCATATTCCATTCCTGAAAAACCAAACCCATACAATTTAAACCACTAACCAAGCAGCAACGTCTCATCATCCAGCGCCGTGACCAGCGAGTCCGTGCAGCAGGTATTGGTATTGTCGATGGATATCCTAACGGAGGCGCAGTCCGCTGGCGAGTGCGGCAGCTGCTCCGCCGACTGCGCCGCCACGCGCCCGTTGGCCAGCCGCAGCGAGGCCGTGCGCCCGCCCGCCGCTGTCGCCGCGCCGCCTCCGCCATCTTCGCATCTGATGAAAAGGTGGTTCTTGTTAGTTTGTGGGTATACATGGTTTGGTGTTAATAAAGATTTTTTTTCATATAGTAGAATAGGACGAGGAAGCCTAATGTGTAGGGCAAATGATATATTTCTCACTTTCCGTCGAACTTTCCAGGCATGTGTGTTGAGTATCGGAATTCAATGTCTTAACAGGCTATCCAACTTTATGCGTGATACAGCGTGAAGCTAGAAAAAACTAAAACATTGCAATTAAAAAGTTCTCCTTTCACTATAAAAATAACACAAAAAGTCAGAGTGTATCAAATATTATTTTCATTCTTATGTAGGTAATCTACTGTACTGTAGAACTCAACTATTTTTTCATATGTAATAACTATGGAAAAATGTAGAGTTCTACAGTATTACAGAAGTAGACTCGGATAGTTTGTATGTCGATATGTACAACTTGATTGCAAAAATGATTGAAATTCTTCCAATCCATATCATTGTTTCGAACCTACGAACTGGATTTTTTATCATTATTATAACCATCGAAAAAAATATAGTAAAATTTAGAAATGCAAAAACGTAATTGCAATAAAGAATTCACCATCCATAAGGCCGTTCAACCACCGAATGTTTATTCAAATGTTTATGATGTACGTAAAACAGTACATAAAGCGTATTTTAATTTTTTGTTTGCGCTAATACTTAGATATGGCTCGTTTCAATCTTTGGTTATATCGCGAGTAAATTTTTTACATTCGCGAATTTCCGCTTTGGGTCGTTAACTTAGCTTTGAAAATAATCCTTGTCTCTCTGTTAGAGCTTTTGGCATTTTTGGGACCAAAATTAGATTTTAGTCGGTATTTTTTCTGTTTTTCTTTTTGAAAGTTCAATATACAGGTCTCCCAGGAGTCAACGATAAGACGAAAACAGGTGATAGACTAGTGTCAAGACTAGGTCAAAGTTGACAAGTTCCCTCTAAAAAATATATTTTAATATATATGGGTATCCACATATCTGGAGAAAAAATGTAAAATACAAGTAAACGAGAGCTCTATTGTACCTGTACTGCTCTATTGTAGAAGAGAGGTAGGTAGATTATATATTTAACGCCGATAAATTTTATTATATTATTTTCAATTTACAATTTTTTTTAGTATAACTAAAGTCTTATATAACTAAACTCTCTTATAACTATCTCAAATGCGCCATAAAGACGTAATGTTTTCAATGAAATGAATGTCTTTCAACTAATCTAACAACACTTCTAATGTGATTGCTTATAGGAATGTTCTACATCAAAACAGTATGTTTTTTTTTAAATAAACGTCTCTCAGCTCTAAACGTTGTGAAAATAATTTCCATTAATTTTCTAAATAAACAGCTCTATTGTATATTATTCAAAAAGGTATGTTTTTTTTTCAAATTGCAAATACTAATTAATATCTTAATTATTAGTTTTTCAAAATTATTCTCAATACAAAACGAGGCCATATGGAGGAATGAATTATTTTCATTTCCTCTCTCTGGTAATAAGACGAACACGCGGCGTTGAACTCCGCTATTTAATACATTTCAGAGGTACATTACGAACAGACACATTTAGTTTTCACATTAGATTTTCCATGTAAATTAATATAAAACTTAATGCGTATAAAAATAATCTTCACCTAATAAGTATTTTATATAAAATAAATGTGAAAAAAAAACCTCTATACAACCACGACCCTTTTAACATTGAAAGTTTAAAAATGTCAAGTAGTAAATTGTATAAGGTTTAAAATAAATCTAGCAACAATGGCACTACGTTTCAAATGAACTAAAGCACTGATAAATCTCTTGAGAGTTTCGTACTTTAATTATGTATATCCAGGGTCATTTGGATCTGATATCTCTCGGGGGATGCTGACAGCATGAAGTATGTTCCACCTAACGAGGGCTTTAGCGTTGGATTCTCTTATAATTTTACCTTGATTGGACGACGATGGTATGTGGGTCAAAGTTTAAACGGATTGAAAGTTTATTTATAGTAGGCACATACGTACATATTTTAAAAATGTTATATGAAATATTATGTAAGAAAATTAATCTATATCTATTTATATATATAAAAGGACTTGTCCTCACTGACTGAGGTAAGACGCACGCACAGCCGTAACCGCTGTGCGTAGAAACCTTAAATTTGAAACCTTAAACTAAGAAGGGATTTTGAAAAATTTTAACCCTAAAGGGTTGAAATAGGGATTCAAAGTTTGTATGGAAAAAAATTTAAATCGGCACCGATTTTAATAAAATTTGAAATTTAGATTTTTAAAAGTATTTAATTGAACACGTGTTTCATCGTTTTCTAGAATTC
>JAKRZM010000180.1:16998-75482 GCA_036379175.1 Heliconius cydno galanthus | reverse complement strand
TTATTCTGCCATGTTAATAACAACCGTCGTCGCTACGCGACCGCGTTCGTTACCGCGTCATTTTGATATTCATCCTTATGAAAATAAATATAATAGTCACTTTTAGCATTTCATCTAGATTGAAATTATATTTCTATAGAAATTATATTCTTATATTTCAAGCAAGCGTAGCCGCGTCCGGGTCCGCTAGTGGGAGATAAGCAGCACATGCCTACGTGTTTCATATCTCCCTAAAATGTATTTTTTAAACCAAAAGTTAATTTAATTAGACTCTTGTACACTAATTTAGTAATACAAAATACATATAATATCTGTTGGTAGAAAATACGAATAGTAAACGTAGGAGCAGGTGGCCCAGCAGAAGTTGGTATATTAAATCCACAGAGAAAACAGAACTGTTGTTTATGTTGCGAATTTATAACTCCGTTTTAAATTTAACTATCAAAATATTTATACATTTTCCTTAAAGACATTGCTCAAATTATAGTGAATATATATAGTTTTGGTCATAGATTAAATATAAATTGTACGAATTGATTATGTGGGCGTAGATTACGTTTTTCATTTGTTTTGGGAACGTCATACATTTTTGTTACTAACATTGTTTCTTTTAAAACTATTTCCGTTTTACTCGTCGTCTACATAACAGCAGGTTAATGTTTAAATATTAAAGTCTCTTTCTGTGACAGTACTCAAAAAAGAAATGAAATATCACCTCATACTCCTAGATGAGGCTGTCATGGCGCAGGGGCACAAGGGTGTGACAGTAACGCGACGGTTGTGGGTTCGATCCCCACTCGGGGGAATGAATAATTATATATTTATTATTTCGTTTCCTTTCTTCGATCTTGCACCAAGGCAAAAGTCTGGCGTTGAATTCCACCACTCAACCCGCAATGACCTAAAACAATCGGTAGAAAGTGGGGAACGGAGTGTCTTATCACTAAGTTCCCATTGCCTTTTCTTTCTGTATGCGTAATACTGATTATGAATAGCTGATTTTCCTGTCGTATTTACGGTCGCACGCTTGTATCCCTGTACCACGATTTGCCTAAGCTGGCCTCAATTATATTTTCTATATGAAATTTATAAATACGTTACATGCAAAATGATATAAAAAAATGCGATAAAAATAAACCTAGTGTGAATACATACATCGAAATCCTATATATTGTATATAATTAGGTATGGGAAAGTATGAAGCAAGTAACCTTTACAGTGTAGTGGCATTTAAAGTGTATTGTTAGATCAGTTAACCCTGGAGGCACGCGACCTCGCGTGGTGGTGTCAGGGTCACACCATCACCACATTTACGAGACGTTTGATGGTGCTGAGCTTTGTGCTTTTTGCTATCAGATTTAAAGTTAATTTGATTTTAATGTTTATAATTAAAAAGTTGATAATTTTTTTAGCTTGGTGCTGTATCTCGCACACAGCAGGATAGGCAAAGGGAAACCTATTGTTGAGCCACTCTGTTCCCCATTTATCGCCGTATTCTGGAGGAATTGCGTATTGAGCGGCGGAGTTTAATGCAGTATAATAGTGTCTGACTGCAAATGTATTGGTTGTAGGTTCGATGCCCACTCGAGAAGTTACCATGCATTTTTAAAATATTTTCATTTATCCGTTTTAAGCCAGACTAAGCCGCTAAATAAACAAAGTCCCGTATTTCTATTATAGCGAAAAGTACCGAGTGCCTTGACACTGTAGAAACTTTCTCTTTGCATACTCGGTTATGTAAATAAAAACGTAAAGTTGACTTTTTTAATAATAAAAACATGTCAGTGTGTTTGCCTAGCAAATTAGGAGTTGGAGAGAAAAAAAAATTATGATTATGAAAATAATTTGAATATACTTTATTCGTTCATTTTATTAATATTATAAACAACGAAAGAAATTAAAATAGCTTATAATTTAAAAAGTTATATCTTTCCTAAATATCAAAGCAAATATTTTTTAAGAATTTCAGCACGTAACGCCATCTATGTTACGTGAACTTAAACAAGGATAATGCTGTTTCCTAATTTTCCCGCGCTGAAACATGGCGCTAGTGTGCTGATCCATAGTATATTGTAGTCTTTTAGCTGGGAAATGGCGCTAGTAACTTATTGTGTATATTTTTCATAATCTGAGATTTTAATTTTTTGTAAATATGTTACTTGGACTAATATATTTTTTTACTTATATGCGTCTATAATTAAAAAAAAATCAATAACCATTGTTTTGGGTTCTATTACATTCAAAAATGCCCCCAATAAGAGATTTTCTCATATATCTTTCCTACACAGACAGTGATCAATTACAACTTAGTAATATGCATAAATAGATATTTTAAGGGGAAATATTTAGTAAATCGTAAAAAATATATGATTTATCTATAAAAAATCTAATGTAAAACATACTATTAGTAAGTAATTTTAACAAAAACAGCTGAATAAATAATAAATGCGTGTGGAGGAACGGCTTGTAATTTTGTTAATTGTTGCGACACACATAAATCTGAAACGTCAATACAGTCACGAATGTACTGTACGCAATATTGTTTGAAAAAATTGAACGTGAGTTTTTTCTTTTTATATTTTAGCATTATTTTTCTATATTTTAGCCTTTAGTGTTAGCCTTTTGCAGAATAACTTGCTTGGAAAAGATCGCTTAGCCTTAGCTTAGATAAGGCCGCCAGCTATATATTTCTCTATATGTTTTTTTTTTATTTCTTTGTATTTTTTGTGGTGTAAAACAAAGTATATATTATTATTGGGGCCGTCACTAGGCACAAGGGTGTGACTGTAACGCACCTATTAAAATATTTTAGTTTTAAAAAAAATATTTTACACGAAATTTAACCAAAAAAAAATAATAATACTAATAATAATAATAATAAACTCTTTATTTCACACCATAATACATAGCAAAATTAAAATTTACAATAGCTTAAAAAAAATAATAAAATGTGAAAAAGGCGGCCTTATCACTAAAAGTGATCTCTTCCAGGCAACCGAATTGTAGGAATAGATAGATAGGGGTGCGGGCATAGTGCGTGGGAAAAAAAAAATAATTATATCAATACACGAGAATTAAAAACGATATATACAACACACATAACATAAATATATATACTAGAAATATATAAAATAAATAAATAAATAAATAAATAGAGTATAATACATAAATATAATAAATCATATATATAAATATTAGTAAATATATAATAATGATACACTACAATTGAAGATAATAGTTTTTTACTTTATATTTGAATGCTTTCTTAGACTTAGACTGCCTGATAGTACGTGGTAGGGCATTCCATAGTTTCGCTGCTTGCACCGTGAACGATTCACTGTAACAACGAGTATGGCACAAAGGTATGTCCAGCTTATTATCTTTTTGGGAGCGGAGACTTAGTGTAAGACGGGAGTCGGAACCGAGAAAGGAAAAACGCTGCTTAAGGTAGGTTGGAGTTTCAGGGTGGAAGAGGATAGAGTAGAGAAGAGAAAGAGTGTGAAGATTTCGACGGTCTTTAATAGGAAGCCAGCCAAGTCTAGTACGATACTCACTGACATGATCGAACTTACTAATATACTAAATAATAACTTACTAAATAATACTAGGTATTCTGTCAAAAAAGTTTCTAAATAAAAAATATATTATGCCAATTAGTTTGGCACTTCAAACTTGACCATATAAATTAATGACAGGAGGAGTACCTTTTATAAAATACCTAAAATATATTAAATGATATAAAATTACTTTGGGTTTTCATATTTCATATATAAAAGACGGATTCCATAAAGGGATTTATGGATAAATTAGGCTGAAGTACATTTATTAGTTGGAAGGGTGGAACGAAATTGGATTGGACCCTCCGTTTACGTTTTATTTAATAAGAGATATCTAGAGTCGTAATAACATACAAATTACTTGTTTACACATTTATTTGTTTTTGTGAAATAATATTATTTAGAAATGTTAGAAAATTATTAATATAAAAAAAGCATTGTCGGAATTAAAGATTAGCTTAGGAAGTCAATACTTTTTTTATTTATACCAATACTAAAACTAATTATGTGCTTATTTTATTCTATAAGTATTTAATTTAACGTTGTATTTTACTTTTTTTGCCTCGATATCAGAGCGAAGAAATGAAAACACTAAATATTTCATTACCTCGAGTGGTAATCGAACCCACAACGAATCGCGTTAACACACCCTTGGCCTCTTCTATTATACGCTTTAAATATAAATATAAAAATCATACTAATATAAAAAAAATACTAAAAGTAACTACGATCAACTCGTGTCGTCGCTAAAAATAGCCGGGTCAATATCGGGACGGCGGCGCCGCGTCTGCCAAACTCCGCACAAGGTCTTGCTTGTATAGGGAGTATAATGCTACCTTCCTTTCAAGCTGAATTAACTTTGGATATTTATTTAATATATTATAAAGATGATAATATTATAACAAGATTTTTATATAAGTCATTAGGTAAACCCAAAACTAGTTTATTTCGGAAAACATTATGTTAGAGTTAGAGATGTAAAATAACTTTGATTTTTGCCTAATTATTGAAAATAATTATTTACCATATACAAATCACCTCTTAGTCTTTTGCCTGGTTTCATGCGAGTAAAATAAGGTATAATTAATTTACATTAGATTAAACATAAATAAAAAGAAATAAATGCAATTTGCCAATAAAAGTACTATCGAAATCAGTTAGATTTATAGACTAGAAATTTCTAATTTTAATTAAATATAAATATATATGTATATTTCTTTGCGACTTGAAGTACTGTAAGCTGTTTACAGTTACTCTTAGTTCAGCAACAACGCATGTTTAGAAATTGCTTTTCGCTATAGAATGTCGTTACCAGAAATTGAATATGGATATTATTTATAATACTCTTGGGTAAGTGGGTAATTCTATCGTTGCGAGTTTATATTCAACTTTCTTATATTAGAAATACACGTGATACAAGCTTCGCTCTGTAGCGCTCGTTAAGTAGGATAGGCAGAGGGAACCTAGTGTTACAATACTCCATGCCCACTGTATTATTAAATAATTTAATTCCTCGAGTGGGAATCGAACCCACCACCTGACGCGTTTACAGTCATACACTAGTGCCTCTGCCCACTCTAAATAAGTAAATATTACCTAAGTTTATTTTCTCTATAGTACAGTAAGTTATTACACAGTGGTATTCACGGAATTCGTGCTCGTAGTACGTAGGCGTCTCACGTAGCAACGCCTACGAGGCGTAGAGACTATCTAATATTAATAAATATTTATATAAATCTATTCTGTCTGTCTGTCTTTAAGAATACATATTAAATAATACTATTGGAGCATTTTTTTATTAAAAAGACAAGGCAAGCGAGCGTATGGGTTAACTGATGGTAAGTGGTCACCGTGGTGGTCACAGTGGTCTATCTATAAATCGTAAATTATCATCATATCATCTCAGGCAGAGGGAATCTAATAATAAGTTATGCACTCCGTTCCCCACTTTGTTCCAAATTTTTCGAGGCATTACATATTGAGTGGAGGGGAGGGGAGGAGAGTTGGTGTCTCGAGTCATTGGGTGTTAAGTGGCGGGGAACACAACGCCGGGATTTCGGCTTGGTGCCAGAGTGAAGAAAATAAAATATTAATAAATAATCATTAATTATCCTCGGAAATCGAGTCGAGTCGAGTCACACTCTTATGTCCCTGCGCGACGTTGGCCTCATAATATAAATCGTAATTAAATAGAACTAGAAAAGAAAGAATTCTATTCGTACATGGTTCTATATGTTATCGAGTAAGAAAAGAAAAACTGAAGTTAGGTCAGGTCGCCTTGACCTAAAACGCTATATTACCATACTATTAGTCTAGAAAGTCTCGTAACTCTTGTCCTATTTATTATTATTAAATCTTATTAGGTTATTTTATTATATATACCTATAAATTAATATATAAGAAATATTTAATTTCAATGACAATTAAAAAATAATACAAGAAGTGTTCATATCACATTTACTTAGACATTTTGAATATAAATCCTTATTTTATATTAGAAATATTCAATGACATTACATAATGTTGTAAAAACATATATTTATTTTCCTTTTTTTAGCTTAGTATCTGGACCTGGAAAACTAGTTAAGACACTCAGTTCCCATTAAAACGCTTCCGTTCCCCACTTTCTATTGATTTCCAGAGGATTAGCCTCAACAATTACATATACATTTTTATTACAATTATGTATTTAGTTAAAAAACAACAACAACAACAACAACAAATATATGAGATGAGTGTGATTGCAACAACAATCTACTTAATGATACACTTATGCTCAACACGTGCCCCACAGCTAACATCGAACTACGCTAAACATATATAAATACGCACTTAAAGTATCTGAGGTGGTTCTTATAAGCGCAAATAAAACACATTTACAGGTAAACATTTATTAATGATTCTGATTGCATCGTAACATTGCATTTGCATTGCATTGCATCGTCGAGTCGGCTTCGAGAGGAACAGGAAGTATGAAATGGGTTATAAGCGGAGAGAACAGCGTTGTGGAAAATAAATTTGAAAGCTGAGTTTGAAATAAAATTCACTGGACTCTTTTATATGGTGTTTTTTTATACTTTACATATTTAATTTATTAAACATAATTTAATTTAATAAAGTTATGTTAAATAAATTCTTGTCTTGGTTAGGTGTTTATTGTGTAAGCTTATATTGATATTTGAGTCCAGTGAAAGTGTGAAGAAAAAAAACAAAAAAAAGACACAGAAGGCGACAAATAAGATACACATAGAACAGCAGCGAGATAGAGTGAAGATAGAGAGAAGAAACGTACAGGTGGTTGGTCTGTTCATGATCATTTGAGTCGTGCGTGGGCTGGGAGCCGGAGCGCCGCAGTCGCCAGATGGCGTGGCGCGCGGCCACGAGGCGCGCGAAGCCGTGACGAGCCACTCTCAGGAGCGCTACGCGCGCATCGCACCCTGGACCGAGGAGTGTGAGGAGCAGACGGCACCCGCGGGACCAGCGCTCACCATGGACTGGGACCAGGACGGACGGAGCAACAAGTGGACCACGGGACAACGGGACCACGGGACCACGGGACCAAGCTCAAGCCTCCGTTACATATATATACTATCACCCCGTTACACCTTAACACCAACTAACAAACTAACGAGCAAAAAGCCTGCCTATAACGAATATCACAACCGAATATCACAAAAGCGGTGGCAAGCGAAGCTTAGTGGACGGCGGCGGCTTACGTAACGCTAACTTATCTACGCTTATATTATAAAAAAATGGTGCAAAAATACTGATCACAGAATAAAGCCTTAACACTATTTGTTTAATATATTAGTGGGGGAATTATGTAACGGAGTCTTGGTTTGTATGGTAATTGGTAGGGCGGCGCGCGGAAGATGCGCATGGGTGAGGCGCCGGGCGAGCACTGTGCGCCGCGTGGGCCTGAGCGCGCCGCCCGCCCCCGCCCTTGCCCCCCACCCCGTGTCTCCACCCGCCGCCCTCCAATTCAGAAGTCCTAGCCTCTCCCGGCGCTAGACGGCTAGTATCGACGAAACGCTCAACGATTCAGAAGTTATACTCAGATTCCGTTTTAAACTACATTGTAATTTGTAACACAGTGTAGTTCATTCAGTTAGTCAATTTGAATGATATATATGAATAAGTACTAATTTGTACTATTGTAAATTAGTTAATATTAGTATAGATAAATCTGCATATTATATAACATAGAAGTAAAATATTTAATCTTTTTTTTATGTTACAGACATTTTAAATCATGAAATTTTAAATTATAAATTTAAAAGTCTAATGTAAAAACAAATCTGAACTAAATTTATGTCAGTATTGCCATCTAGCGTCTGTTAGTGGAATTTAAAACAAAAGCCTCCAAAACCTTTGCGCTACATTTTTATAGCGCTATCAAGATCCGCTTCAGGTGAGGGTAGAAATGTGGGTTAATCTGCGATATCAGCTTTGTGTAGTCCTCAGGCGAAGGGCGGCCCGTCCTTGAAACGGTTTTTCTGTGTAACAATAGCAATACTTATCGCGTTCACCTTAACTAAAATATGTTTTTTGTTTCATAAGGACTTTTGTTATTATTTTTACTCTTAAATATCTTTTACATTTTATATTACAAAAACCATTATCTTTTACTTAAAAAGTATGTAAATAAAAAAAATAATTTAGATATTTTTATTCATTTATTCCATGTAAATGGATGGCATGGCATAAATTTTAAGCGTATTATAAATTGGCCAATTATAAATAGATTATACTGGAAGGCTATTGACAAGGGTTCATTTCCAATCAGGAGAATATTTAAATATAAAATTAATAATATGAATATTAAGTACAATTCAATAATTGCACATTGCATATATTTAAAAGTTTAGTATGAGAAGAGATAAAAATGTATGAAAAATATCAAAGAATATAAAGTGATAAATAGAAAGGTTTCCTAAATTATATTTAATAATATTTTTCCCTTTTTACGAATATTCTTATAGCAGCATAATATCGCTACTCTGCAATAGATGGCGCTACATGATTATTTATAAGAAAAAAATTATACATTTATGTAGAGTTTCTATTATTGAAATTAATAGATCTGAAATAAAATAATTAAATTGATAATTATTAGTTCTAACTTAAAAAATATAAATGTGAAGATTTTCTAATAATACAGGTTATATAGGCAATAGGTACAAGACTACTTTTGGTAGATTTGAAATTCAATTGTAAAATTGATTCATTAATATGCTTCGGTAAGTCAAATTCAACGTAGCTAAAAAAGGCTCTTTTATTTTTTAAATATATTGTAGCTTATATAGAATCAACAGGGTGCACCGGTCAAAGTGAAATGTATATAGGAAAAGAAACGCTGATAAAAGAAAATTTTAAAGGTAAAATATATCTTATAATTAAACAAATTCAAATATAAAATAATTTTACCCTAATATATATAACTATTATATTCGTCAAAACTAGAACAAAGAAAGGAAAGAGTTTTTGATAAAGATATGATAAGGTAAATATAAGATATACGACCTTGAAGGGTTAATATTGTGATAGCTATCGTTAATCGTTATCATCAATCATTGTATTCGCCAGCTCTTTTTGTCTCCATTGTTTCTATGTCATTTAATTGATGATATTTACTAAGGAACAATAGCTTTTCTTGGTTGATCCTTTGGTTTTAGCAAAAGAAGTTTGTTTCTGGAGAATTGATGTGCTATTCTACTCTACTCTGATCTCAGCTTTGGTCTGACCAGGTCAGGAAAACATTTCATCTGTCCCTATTAACTTTGTCGGAAGTGAAAATCGGCAACTTTACAGGAGAGCCCGTCAAAGTTTATAATATTATTATATTATATTTTAATTTTGAAAGCTTTGCAGATTTTCATTAGAGTTGAGTTTATATTTAGTTAATAAAAAAATGGGAACCTAGTGACACTCCACCCCCCACTTACCGCCGAATTTATAATATATTTTATATAATATAAATATAATATAATATATTTTTTATAATATATTTTTTTTTATAAGGATGAATATCAAAATATAAGTTAATTTTGGGTGACGTTTTCTTAAAACAACAAAGAAACTTTGCAAACCGGTGCTTAGCAACGACGGTTGTTATTAACATGGCAGAATAAATTGCATGTCAAATTAGAAAGTATTTTAATTTATTAGTACATATGTGTAATGTAATATTATATAGCCTATAGCACTTCTGAAGAATGCAGCTTTCATACAAAACAAAAACAAAGTAAATCGATCCAGTAGATCCAGAGATCTTAGCGTTCAAACAAACAAACAAACAAACAAACAAACTCTTCCGCTTTATTATATTAGTATAGATATTTCATTTTCTCGATTGAGGATCGAACCAACAACCAGTCGTATTTACAGTCACACACTTATGCCCCTGCGGCAGGACTGACCTCACATTTTAATATCTTTCATCATATTTATCATATTATTATAGCAATGTATAATTATTAATAAGCTCATTATAATTTGATTCATCTAATTACCAAGCATGACTTGCTCCTAGAGACTGACACGCGGTAAGCGGCGAGGAAAGTTTTCTATATTCGCTGAATAATACAGGCTGTAATAAACTTAACTGGGTCAAATATATTGCATTTCAAATTTTTTTAAGTGCAACGCTTATTTAATATCAAAATTAAGGAACTAAGAATTATTATGTATTATAATTGTTAATCTGTCTTGATATATTTAAGTTTAGGCTGAAATTAAGACTAAATTCGAAGAGGTTTAGTTTCGGTTTTGGCTAAAAGCCACGTTTCAGTCGGTCGCTGTTTTATTTTAAAGTGATATTTTTATGTTATTTTTTTCTTATTATTAAATACACTGCATAGATAAAAAAAATCTAATATAAATAATAGAAAAAGCATATATATGAGGAACTTCGTACTAATTACATTTTTTTAATATGGCCACGAAGCTCTTTAAAGTTGTGAAACACAAGTGCTTACAACACATACTGTAGCAGTTTAGTTCACCATGATGAAATTGGAACTTATAACTTTGGCAATAACCCAACAGAGCCGGGTTCTAATCTCGCTACATTCAAAATTTCATATTGAATTTTATTACGCTTATAATTAATATCTATTTATATATATGATATAAGAAAAATGAAACTGATAGCTATCTGAACCTGGAAGATATATGAAAACAACTATTATTGTAGGAAAATGCTAAAACAATGATTTTTAATTTTTTTTAATTATTTGTGCAAGTAAGACTAAAATTAATGTTTTCGATGTACTATTTACATTCTTTAAAATGATAATTAATAAAGAAATATGTGGCTCTAGCGGGCAACACCGCGAGCGGATAGCTAGTACTTTAGTAAAAGCAAAAAACTAAACAAAATTATGCAAAAAAGTTTTAATAAAAAAAAATTACAACAATGTTGCCAGAATTATAAATAATAAAGACCAAAAATATCAACCTTATTTTACTATTACATTACACCAATCAATCTAATGCCAGTACCACACAAACTTAAAATAATTAAATCTTAAGCAGCTACTTAAGCATTCTAAAAACCTTTATAAATCTTACGAAATACGTAATGAAAGGACAAAATTGAAGCATTTCGTAAATTAAATATAATTTAACCGCTAATGGAAATAGGCCGCGCTATTCGGGCTCGTCAAAATAATCACCCAGATCGTCGCCCAAGGCGCTATCTTATTATTTATTCAAAGAAAACGCGTCTATAGTACCATTTCATTTTGTATGAAAGTTGCATTTTTAAATATCTTATAATTTTGTACTTATTATTGATTGTGATAGCAGCTACTTTATGTTATGCCTTAATTTTACTATAAGATTTCTATTACTAAGAGATTTCTTTTAGAAATAACTAAACCTTTGCTAACTAAATTTTTAATTTTGCGTCTTTTTGTTTGTAAGTGCAATAAAGAATATACAATAACACTAACATATAAATTATATAAATGTTGTTACTTAGTTATATTATTCTAGTTGTTGTTATTGTTGTTTCTTAGTTATGTTATAATAGTCGTGTTGTTGTTATTGTTGCCAAAACATTTAAAAATACAGACAGTTTAGTTAAAATAAAAAGTAACGACTGACGACGCTAACGACTTTAGCTGACATTTAAGTATGCCTCATTTCGCGTGTAGTGCTCTAACGCTGAGCGAGGCAGCGCTGCAACTCTCACTGTGGAGTGTACCATTTAATTATCGCAGCAACATTTGTAGAGAAATGAGGTTTTAAAAATATGTTTGTGTTTTGTGTTGGAATTATTGTATTAGATTTTATTTTAAATTAATTGGCACGTTAAATCTACTTTGCAGATTTTTATTAAGTTGTTAAAAAAATGTGAGTAGATCTTTAGACAACGTTATTTTTTATTGTAAAGAATACCCTTCAAGGGTAGTTTGATGGGATCCGGTTGACGTCGGGTTCTGTTGCTAAGAATTATATTGAACCTACTCAACAGAAGCTACTCATCAGAATAATGGTAATACATATATTCCATGTAAAAAAAATAACAATTTGGTCGCAACTATGATAAGATATGCTTACAGCTTCTCAATGACACCGTTAGGTACTTGAAACTTCGTTAATTAAGAAATCTTTTGATTCTGTCACACAAGGACTTTTTAATGAGACCGAAGAAGCCTTCAAAGCGATTCGACGATCGAAAAAGAAGTATTAGTATTCATTAATAAGGTCCTTAAGAACACTTTATATCATTAATGTTTACTTTATATAAGCTTGTATAGTGATGAGTGGGGAACCAATCTATGGACTTGAGTGGACAGTATAAAATATTAAATGAAGTTTTTTTTTATTTGCTCGTTGTATCCAGCATGTGAGGTGGTAGCGAGGTAGGCAGAGGGAACCTAGTGTTAACATACCCATAAATAGCCAATTTAGTTCTATCTATGCCACGAGACTGTAGACCTAGATAGTTGACATTAATTTTATCTTGATACCACTTAGAGAACCTACAGACAGCAAAGAAATCCTATAAGAGTTTCGTTCCTTTTTGTTGTACATAGAGCTAAATATATTATAAAAGTAAATGGAACACACAGTACAAATACAAAATATGTTGCTTATTTCTGAACAGGCGCTATAATTTTGGATTTTGTCTCATAATTTTCTTTGGATAATGGAGAGCAGAGAGATATGATACTTGTTAATATAATATGTTTTCTCAACAAAATGCATAAAATGTAATAAAATTAAATAAGAAACGATTACAATATATTTTTTTCTTTTAGCGTCACGCTGTGTCCTGCACACAGCAGGGTAGGCAGAGGGAACCCCATTTTCCTCCAAATTTTGGAGGCATTGCATGGTGAGCGGCGGAATTCAACGCCGCGCTTTGCCTCTACACCAGAGCGATGTAAAAAATATTGAAACTGGCCTCAAAAATTAAAAAATTGCACATGCTAAAACACCTAAAGTCCATTTTTCAATATAGTTCTCATAAGACCTAAAGTTTCTAAAGTAACAAGTAACAATCGTGAAACAAAACAAAGCAATTTCTTGTTTCTTCAGCTCCAACCACACGCAGTTAAAATGTAAGCGGCCGATTTTCAACACAATGGAGTCGCTATGAGACTTTAGATTTTCACTTTTATCTAATTCATCGTGTATTCCTATATATTTAATAAACATATTTTCATATAAGTCATGTTAATTCATTAGAAATTACTAAAATGCTTATTAAAATATAATTCTCCACAGTCAACATATCCTATTTCCAGATTTACTCTTAGTTAGAATTAGAGTTAAAATAAAATTAATTTTGGCATTTAATAAAATCAATATATTTTACTATATTATTACAATAAATTCACAGCAAAGTATATAAATACAGATACTTTTAATATTCACTTAGAAAAATATTATTTCCAAACTTGAAACGAAGAGAACCTACTCATTACGAACCAGGAAACTTTGCTATGAAGCTAAAATCTTAGATTGAAGGTCCGATGTAATCCGGAAATCTTTTAAGGCTGCCAAAGTAGATAATCTTTAGGACTGACTTAGATGTAACTCAAAGAATTTTAGAATATTCATTGAGAAAATTAATATATTATGAATTCATAAATTCTTTTATTGGAGAATACTGATTAAAAAAGTTATTTATTATTGCAATTATGCTTAAGTATAAATTAAATTATAATAGTCATTTCTGTTTATGCATTTAAACGAAATTTGAGAAATTTGTAGTGTTAATAACGCGACAGGTTGTAGGTTCGATTCCTACTCAAAGAAATTAAATATTTAATATTTTCATTTCTTCTCTATGGTGTTATGATTCGGCGGAAAATGGGCAAAAGAAGTGCCTTAACACTAGTTTGCCTCGGGGTACCTGCTGTGTTACCTCATGTACATACATAATTCTTATTTGCATAAGTTAATATTAAAGTAAGTTATCGTTTAGTACTTTCACAATATAATTATAGACTGAAATATCCGAAATAACAGAAAAAAAAAACTCCAAAATAAATCAGTTCAAATTAAGTGAAACATAAATTAGCAGTTATAGCTGTAACAGACAAGGCCGTCCTTGTAGCATTCGACTTTTAGCGTCTATTGATGGCACCCGACCCCTGACCCCTGACCCCTGACCCCTGCCCTACTCGCCTTGATACAGTAAGTGCGATAAAATTGATTTGCCGAAACTGGTAAAACTCACTGTGATTGCTATAAAGCTTTCGGAAGTAAGTATTGATTCTTGGAGGTCAGTTATGGTGCAGGGGTACAAACGCGCACAAGGTTGTATGTTCGATTCGAACTTGAGGAATTTTTAATAGTTTCAAATTTCTAATAGTTTCATTTTCTCGCTCTGGTAACGAGGCAAAGCGCGGCGTTGAGTTCCGTGGCTCAAGCTTCGCCTCCATAACTCGGCGGAATGTGGAGAACGACGTGTCTTAACACTAGATTCTCTCTGCCTACCCTGCCATATACAGGATACAGAGTGAAGCAGACGAAAAATAATTATAGAAATAGTCCTTGTAAGACACTCTCTGTCCCACTTTCCGCCGAATTATGAGGGCATTGCGCTTTACCTTGTTACGAGGACGAGCATTTGTAAAATAATGATAATTTATTAGTCCGAGTGGGAATCGAACCCATTCATGAACATTCTTTGCATTTAAAGACACACGTCTGTGCCATTGTCATAACGACATTCTAATCCTATACAAGCATAAATAAGCATAAGTAAACAATTTAGATGTAATTACAGATTTTTTAATTATCTATAGTTAATATGCTGTTTTCTAAATCTGATTCAAGAAGGACGTCGATCAATTTGAAATAAATTACCGAGCTTTATCAGTGCGGGGGGGACATTTAAATCACACGAACTTGACGTTTTGCTTCAGTTTATTATACGAAATAAGAAAGTGGATTTCATCAGGAAGTTGAGACATTCTGGTGTTGAGACACTCTTTTTTCCTACTTATGGTTCATTTAGAGTCATTCGAATTTATATTAAAGGCAGAAAGAATTCTTTCTCTGCTATATGACATGTATTAAAAATAAGCAATTACACGTTATTATCATATAAATATAACACTAATTAATTGAAAATATTATGATCGAGCTAAGTGGCGTGCCAATGGAGAGGCCTATGTCCAGCAGGGGACGAAGACAGGCTGATGACGATGATGCTGACGACCCTATTATCTTTTTATCAGCACAAAAGCACAATTCTTAACTTTATTTTAACAAACGTGTCAATTCAGCACTAAAAAGTCTACAATCCGTGGTTTGGAAACGGTCAAATTAGCATAGAAAAAGCCATGCATCGAAATGGTAGTCGAGCACTTGAATTTTATTGGCGTTAGCAACCGCTACCTCTACAAAATGATTGAGCCTGAGTAAACATTTATACATATATAGTAGATTCGAGAATACTTTTTCCTAGGATATTGCTTTAATAAATATAGATAAAAAAACTTCTACGGTCGAACTACGTCGTAGCAAAGGAAGAATAATATAGTTTTTTTTAGCTTCATGCTGTATCCTGCAAAGTAGTGTCATTCTGGAGGCATTGGGTGTTATGTGGTGGAACTAAACGCTGCTCAACACTCACGCTTTGCTTCGACATCGAGTGGAAATCAAACCCACAAACTTTCGCGTACTCTAGACGCTTGTACCCCTGCACCTCGACTGGCCTCAACAGTTCTGTTCAGTTCAGTACTAAACAGTTCATGTAAAAAACACACCCTGTAACCAATATTTCCATAGTAACTAACAAAGTGACTTATCACTACCTTCTCTTCAGTATAATAAAAGTTACATTAGAATTATATTTAAAAATAATCGCGAACGGAATTAAAATTATTCTGCAACATGCCCATAGCTAAATCGATATCGGCCGAAGAATAATTACGTTTGTGTATAAATTGTATCACATTATGTTGGAAATAATAGATGGAATGAACAAAATATATTTATATAGAGAGTAATTTAAATGATGTATTCATTTCAGTTTATAATTAATATATATATTTTTTGTTATCTTTACACTGTATCCCGCCCACAGGAGGGTAGAGGGAACTTTGTGTTAAGGCACTCCGTTTCCCATTTTCCGTTGAATTCTAAAGACATTGCTTGTTGAGTGACGGAATTCAACGCCGCGTTTCGCCTCGTCACCACAGCGAAGATATGAAAATAATAAATATTTCTTTTCATCGAGTGAGAATCGAACCTACAACCGTTGCGTTTACAGTCACGTTTTTTACAATCGTCTTATAAATTTGTCAAATAAGAAATTAACAAACATTTTAACAAAAAATATTAACTCTACCATATATTTCCATTCTGAAACCTTGCTAACGATAAATAATTTAAAAATTCTACTAAGCTAATAAGCAGTATAAAAATTCTTTTACGTAATTAAACAATTATTTACTAAAGCACACTAAAATACACGTATAAATAAATTATACGTTCTGTCTAACAAAAGTTGAATAATCCCCACGGGGAGTCCCCCTGGGCCACTCGAAACGTCATTTCTGTTGATTCTACCACCATTTACCGTTGGGGTGAAATGATACGGGCCACTAAAAGCACCAAAACTCCCCATCACAAACACAAAAGGTAAACAATGTGGAGCATCACGCGAGCACACTTCGTGCTGAACGACCCGCTACTATAGATATCTACATTATTCACGGCATACCATGGAATTGTTACGGCTGTGAAATGCCATGTAAACGTGTGAAAGTAGAAAAGTATTATTTTAAGTCGAATTTTTTAAGATTAATTTTTAAATTAATTAAAATGCTGTTTGAATTTAAAGACCCAATTGAAAGCTCATAGCTGTAAGCGCGACGGTTGTGAGTTCAATTCCCGCTCGGAGAAATTAATTATTGTCTATTAATATTTTCATTATCCCTCTGATTACTCTTCTGTAAGTAGGATGTATCATTATTTTAATTTATATTTTCATTTCTCTGCTCTGATGCCGAGGTAGTACGGCGTTGAATGTCACCACTCAACACGGAATGCATTGAAAATTCGGCGGAAAATGGGGAACGGAGTGTCTTAACTCTCTTCTGCCCCTGCTGTATACAAATTACAGCATCACGCTAAAGAAAATATTTATATATGTAAATATGTATATCAACATTAATTGTTCCTCGCGTTCTCGAGATATGGTTGTTTTACTTATATTATTATCCTCATTTAGACATGATTCTATATACACATGTGTGTTTGTATTGTACATACAATATATACGAAACGTATAGGGTTTTAACGCGATGCTTGTTTACTTTGTCACAATTTGCGAATACTTGAAACTGGGTCAGGCACGAGGATTACATTTGAGTTAGAAATACCACTTGAATAACTATATATCAGATTGTAATGGCAACATTTTATACGGTAATATAATTCTATGTAAATTATGTACTTTTGATGTTTTATTAACAACTTTAGGGTGATTAATGGGGAAATAAAAGCCTATAACTTTGAGAAGCGCTGAGAGAAATGCTTGGAAGTATAATTTTAGTTTTAGTATTATTTATTGCTTAAATACAGGATTCTGTACAATTTTTTTCTTAATTTCAATGGCACCTTTTAGAATCTTTTACAATTGTTTTTGACGNTTGTCACAATTTGCGAATACTTGAAACTGGGTCAGGCACGAGGATTACATTTGAGTTAGAAATACCACTTGAATAACTATATATCAGATTGTAATGGCAACATTTTATACGGTAATATAATTCTATGTAAATTATGTACTTTTGATGTTTTATTAACAACTTTAGGGTGATTAATGGGGAAATAAAAGCCTATAACTTTGAGAAGCGCTGAGAGAAATGCTTGGAAGTATAATTTTAGTTTTAGTATTATTTATTGCTTAAATACAGGATTCTGTACATTTTTTTTTCTTAATTTCAATGGCACCTTTTAGAATCTTTTGCAATTGTTTTTGAAGTTTCTGTAGAAAATGTTATAAACATTTAGTAAGTTTATTTATTTATCATATATCATTGCATTTATCATATATGCAACAATTATGCGAAGAATTTAAATTATTTATATAATAGAAAATTTGTTATACCTAAAATTTCACCGATACTTCAATCAGTTTTTAAAATGATTAAAGCGATTTAAACTACTTTTTTTTCTCAATTCTGACGCTAACTAGATGCATTATTAATAATATTTGATTTTTAAATTATTAATGACGATATTATACAATAAACCATATATGTAGGTATAGTTTGGTAGTAGCTCTACGAGTAAATCATGATTTTTATATGAATAGTACTCCCACTTGGGAGTAGCTTGGGCAGGCTTTTAGTATATAATGAATATTGTATTTCCATTTTCTGAGCTTGAATATCTAGAAATAATGCCCAGTTTTGTTTAAGCAAAATTTCTAACATCATGCTTGGAATATCGTTATTGCTATTCCATTACATTTTCTGTGAACATTTTACTATTACTGTAAACAGTCTAATATTTTCGGTACTTAAAAACAAAATAGTAATAATATTATCCATAGTACGACCAGAACTTAACGCCGAAAATTGTCTTATATGAACAAAGAAATCAAAATAGGTAATTCGTTAATTCGAGTAGGAACTGAAGCCATGATCATCGCGCTTACAGTCAGGTGGTTTTCCACTGTGCCTAGACAAGTAGTCTCTAAATAAATAATATTATGAAACAATTAAATATTACATTTCGTATTATACGTTTAACGTACCAACAATCACCTTCTAGTGAGGGATAAATTAAAATAATATGTCAAGGTGAATCTAACGAATCTAAGATTTACGATTTTAGTAAAATAAACCTCAGGGTCGTCTCCTGCCTTCAGGCTCCATTACCAGACCAGATCGATATTATATTATTGTTACCTGATCTTTACATAATTGCCAATTTCAATATGATGATAAAACAATTACAAGTGAGATTAAGTAGGGAGGCCATGTGGCGTAGGGGCAGAAGTATGTGACTGGGAATACGACAGGTCGTTGTTTCGATTCTCACCCTAGGAAATTAAATATTCTTATTTCTTCCCTCTGGTGTTAAGGAAAAGCGTGGCGTTGAGTTTCAAAATTCAACAAGCAGTGCCTCCATTCCGCATTCAGCAAGTCGAGAGCGGAGTGTCTTAACACTAGACTCTCTCTGCCTACAAGATAAGTAAGGTACAGCAGTTAAAATCCTAATAAATTCTGAATGAATACGATAACTAAACTACTATTTATATTGTTCCTGCACACTGATTTGTGTAAAAGAAAAATGTAAGCGTAAGAAAGCCGCCCTATATTTTAGTTTTAGCAACAATTTCGATTTCGCCTCACGTTTTTACTACATCTTATTTTCACCTCATTTTCGTCACGTTGCCGTTGTTCCAAGATGGATGCTCTGAAATGCATAAAAATAAGACTAAAATAAAACTTGAGCGTGAGTAGAATGATTAAATATTTCGTCTGAAGTGCACCTCTGTGAGAAAGCGAAGACATATTTGTTTTGCAATTTTTTTTTATACCATTTTTTACCTAGGCGAGGTAAAGCGACGTTTTGGCACAAGCTATTGAGAGTTAAATTTGGGGGGGTGTTTTCTAAAATTTTTGTCGTCAAATTTTGTTCAAGCTGAAAATTTCACAGACGGTTAAACAAGAGTTATGCCTTTTTGACATGTAGAGCACCATATATACCACAATTTTGTATCTTGGCAATACATGTATTTAAAAAAAAAAATTAAAAATCTTATGAAAGATAGAGATACTCCTTTTACTTTTAATTGCCAATTGTTTATATAATTGTTGTCAGCTTCACGCTTTATCAAGCATATAGCAAGGTGGACAGAGGGAACCTAGTGTTAAAACACTCTGTCCGTCGCGATCACAGTTCCACCGAATTTTTGAGAGCAAAGAGCGCGCGCAGAGTGAAGAAATTAATTTTAATATTTATTAAACAATATTAATCCATTCCCCCGACTGGTAATCGAACCTGTGGCGTTTACAGTCACACGCTAATATCCCTGCGCGAGAACAGCCTGATTCATGTAACTATTCTACCTAATGATATCAAAGACCATACATACATAAGGAAAAATCATCAAAAAATCCCACAAGAGTGACATTTCATACTACAATTGCCTCAAACTAGCATAATTTGCCAAAATGGATTTAGTAAGCGATTATACAGATCCACAGCTCAATTGGTGTTAACAGCTGTTCAGTGCTGTTCTAAACAATGATATTATGTTATAAATTAATTTCGCTTCGTATATTTTAGCTTTTCACTAGTACTATAATAATGTGGCTTGCGTAATGGCTGAATGAGCCTGTTCATTTTAGACGTTAACTATTAACTATTATAATATTTTTTGGAAAATGTGTTAATAAAACTGCTAATATAAATAAAAAACTGGTTAAGTGCGAGTCGGACTATGCAACAACGCCGTACCTATTTTCAAGATCGTCAACCAAAAGAACACTGTTGAAAAACTTAAGTTTGCGAGTGAGTGCACTCATTTTGCATTAAATGAGTGCACTCATTTTGCATTAAATGAATGCACTCATTTTGCATTCAAGCTTGATTTGCTTCGAAGGATATAGACCTAAATATTTGATAACAATCACAAATGGACAGACGGACGAATAAGTGATCCGTTTTTACCTTTTAAGGTACGGAACCCTAAAATTGGTTTACATCCAAATTTTATCAAACAATATAATAAAATTACATGTCGTACAAATCCGTTTAAAATCTGAGCTCCCACGACTTGTAGCTTACTAATGAAAGACAATAATGAGGTGGTTGACGCTGAGAATGTGGAAATCCCAAATTAATTCCTATAGTGACAATTAAAATTTAAAATAGATGAAAATTATTAAAAAATAACGCTATGAATTTCGCTGGCATTTCAACGTGTTCAATTTAATCAAAGGGTTAATCAAAAGAATATATAAAATGTAGCAGAATACGTAGAGTTCCGTCACTCAACACGCAATGCCTCGAAAATAAATGCCTTTCGGCGAAAAGTGAGGAGGGGAGTATCCTAACACTCCCTCCTTTCTCTGCCTATCCTGCTATATGCAGGATACAACGTAAATAAAGAAGAATATTCATTTGTAAATATAAGTTCTATGACAATCATGACATTAGAGATGTATACGCAAGAATTTTGTAGATTATTCAAATTGAAATTAATTATTCACTTCTCACTGTGCACAAAGAGGCTTGTCTAATGTAAATTCTGTTTCGAGGAAGTGTACGAGCTCATAATCCTGTGTAAGATTTGTCAGAAAACATTCGTAAGCCCTCGTGCGTTAATGGATTGCAGCTGCCTTGAAACTCTCCTTACCTAGAAATACTCAAAGCTATATCTTTGTATAGATTTTCTTGAAAATTGCATTTAATTTTTTTCTATGAAATAATTTAAAAAATACGCTTTTTTCAGTATTTTGAGGTAGGGGGGAACCTTAAAAATTGAAAAAAAAACCTTTAAATCTATATTTACCCTTTGGAACCTTGAGAACCACTAATATTCTTACCGTATTGGGACTGGTTCATCAAATCTCTGGAGATGCAACAAACAGTGTTGTAGATGTTGGCCATTAGTTCCAGATAAACATGAACTTTGCCGAATAACTAAATAATTTGATTTCTATCGAATTATGTTATTGTCTGTATTTACTCGATGTTTAACAACATAGATAAATATATTATTAAGAATTTTGTTTCAAATTATATAAATATTGTAATTTTATACAGACCCTTAAAATAATTAAAAAATAATAATAATAATTTATTTTAGAAATAATATAAACAAAAGTTTTTTTTTTAAACTAACTTAACTCGTTGATTTACTACTTGACTCTTTCCTAATTACATAAACATGTGTTTCCTTATATTATTCACAAAATCAAAAGAAAATTCAAATAGTACTAAAGATTTTTAAAATTAAGCTCTATACTTTGAATAACACATACTATAAATATAATAATGCATTATTTTCTTATATTATACTAGTGACCCACACACGGCTTTACCCGCTTAAATTTTATTCTGATATATAAACTATGTAAGTGTAAAGTTTAATCTAAATTCGTTCAGTAATTGTTGCTTAAAAGTAAAACAAACATCTTTCAATTTATAATAATATTATTATTATATAAATATACATTAATAAAAAGCTTCTCCAGGCTCCAAGCTTTTAGATATTTATATTAGTTTATTTAATTTTAAAATAATATAAATAACAAATTTAATTTTCTATGTAATACAGGGTCAGTACAAAGATATACTTGACCGACATTTTTCTTTTTTACCTAAATATAAACAAAAGATTTCATAACCGCTATACGTGACAATCTTAAAAAAGTAACAAAGAGACGTGCTCGGATGAAGAGCCATCCAAGCTAAGTGCTGCACAGGAGAACACGTTCGGGAATTGTAGCATTTATGATTCGCGTGGGCTAACATTTTACATTATGGCAACACCATTAATATGTTTTAATTTAATTTTATTATTTTTGTAATGTTTATTCTAGTTGAGAATAAATTAAGTGTCGTATGTTAATGGGGGAAGCATAAAAAATAAAACTGTGGCAATACTGTATTTACTTTCTGTCAAATAAAAACCGGTTAAGTGCGAGTTGAAATCGCTCATCGAGTTCCGTATCTATTTCAGGGTTGAATGTCAACGGGAGATACGACTTACAAAAGTTATAAACTTAAATTTGTGCACTATTTTATTTGAATTGAATTACAAATATAAAATTGTAAACCTTCGTTTTATGAAATATCTATAAATTTATATTTTTCCATATTTTTCCTTATATGTTAATAAAATTTATTTAATCCAAATTTAATTATTGCATGTCCACGGAAAATACTCTATAGCTTTTTACTATGCGCCGAATTTCTTACAAAATGCAGCAAAATAGATACATAAATGCTCGTAGCTTTTGATTTCATTGACTTAGAAACTCGTTTTTTTCTGTTCTCAAAAGAAACCATAGACTTGAATATTTTATGTATTTTTTTTAGATTGATACAACCACGGAGATACGGACAACTAAACGATCCTATAAGGTTTCCGTTTATCGTTTTCACATACGAAACCCTAAAAATAAACAAAAATGCGGCTATGGAATTTATCTATCTATACAATTAAAAACAACATATAAATAAAAAAAAAACACAAAACCACAAAATTACAAAAAGTAAAATAAAATATTGTAATGTAANAATGAAAAAAAACATATAAATAAAAAAAAAACAAAAAACACAAAATTACAAAAAGTAAAATGAAATAAACAAGATATGAAATATGTAATGTAAAATATTAAAAGCGGAAATATGAACATTTTATTTACAACAATACTAAAGAGCCACACACTTAGCGTATCACAAAAAGGCATCCAACGGTTCTCGTGGCGAGTGCTGTTGACGAAATCTCTTATGTCATCTAAATAGACTGTCTTAAGTTTATGCGGACGATGCAATTCTTTACATATTTTATTTATGACACATTATGAACGACTTGTGTACATTTTTTATTGTTATTAATAACAGCAACATTGTCGTTTCTATTAATAAAACTTGAATTTTTATATTAATAATAGAGACTCAAACGCGAGTTTAGTTGTTTAAACTTATTTTTATATATTCGCCAAAAAATATGTATTTTTTGAATAAAAAGTATTCATTATATGTCCTTTCTAATACATTTACAAGTTTCTTGATAATCTTAATAAATTCTGGTGTGAAAGCTAACAAGCAAACATACACAAACATCAAATAAAAAATCAGCTTCACGCTGTATCTCGCACACAGCAGGGTAGGCAGAGGGAACCTAGTGTTATGACACTCCGTTCCCCACTTCCTGTCTAATTCTGGAGGCATTGCGTATTGAATGGCAGAATTCAACGCGAACAAAGAAATATTTTTTCTCCTCGAGTCGGGATGGAACCCACAGCCAGTCAATTACAATCACACTTTGTGCCCCTGAGTCACGAATGGCCATTTATTCTTAAAGCAAAATAAATAAGAATATCTAATTAAATCTCTTTAAAATTGCGACTACAGACAAAATTGCAAGAACAAAACAATTAACATTACGGTGTTGAAAAGTCAACAGCTAAACAAGTGTGGAGTCACGAATGAAAAATTAAAGTTGGCCCGAGGCATCATTGTCGCCTCATACGAACGGTGCTCTGCAAATATTACCTTCTATACTCGTATATTTTATATCTCTGGGGGCAAATTAATATGAAAAACAGAAAAAAATTGTATAAATACTGGAAGCTATTGTAATTTTAATGAAAATGAGAGTTTTTTTACATTGTTTTGAACTAAGGAAATGACGTAAATAAGTTGTTTTAAGTGTATAAGAATTTTAGGATTGATGACAACGTATGGCTTGGTAGTTAAAGGGTTTAGATGGTTTCCAAGAGACTTGGGTTCAATTTATATAAGTTTTTTTAATGTATGACTTCTTTGTTAGAATATTTTAAAAAACATTTCAATATTCTTAATTGAAATTATTCGTATTTTATTTCCACACTCGAATGTAATTTGCAGAGGTATACGATTTTTCCGTTTAATATCCAAAGAATATCATTTAAAACTTTAATTGAAAGATTTTTATTGTACAACCTGGTAAAATTAATTGTTCACGCATCAGATAGAAACGGGTAATTGAAGCTTAATGGAATTTTACAGCTTAAAACGTTGATGCGAATAATAGCTGTAATAAAATACTGAAATATTTTTATGACTTTTCATAAAATATTATGTAATAATCCCTGTCCTAGCGGAGTGCTGTGTCACTATTAATTACGTATGGATTTGATATTGGCCTTAATTTTTTTATGCAGGGTAGGCAGACGGAACCTAGTCTTGAGACGCTTCGTTCCCTTTCCGTCGGATTTTCTTTAGGAACTCAACGCCGTGCTTTGACTCGACACGAGAGCAAAGAAATTACAATATAAGAAAATATTGTAATTTCATTTCTTTTTTTATTTTAATTAAAATTATTAATCAAATAAAATAATTAAAACAAATAATGATATTTCTGAATTACATCCTTTAAATTCTGCCTCGCAATATACAAGTGAAGTGCATGATATTGAAATGAAACATTTTTAAGCCTTTAATTAATTATTATTATATCGTAGTTTACAATTAATTACAATTACTTTGCTAAAAAGTCCAAACCACAAGCAGGATGCAGGACCTGATAGAAACGAAATCATTTTAAAATATGAATGCATCTTACTAGGGATTGAATCCACAACCCTCTTATATACGAGTACATCTCAACCCTTATTCATAGCACAACGATAGCGTTTGAAATATATTTTTAATTTATAATATTTTTTTAAATAGTTAAAAATATATATATTGAAATAACACAGAAAAGAGCATCCTCTCATGTCAGATGGTTATCATTAAATTACAGACTACTGCTTTTCTGAAGAGTACTATTAAAATACAAAGTTGCAGGCGTACTTCAAAGTCATTACAGTTTTTGTATTTAATTTTAGTTAAGTCCGAAACTGGACGACGAAAAAAGTATAAATAGCATTTTTAAGCATTCCTTTTCACTGTAATTATATATTTTAATATCTTGAGGTAAATTTATCAATTTAAATAAAACCGGTTAAGTGCGAGTCGAACTCGCACACCGAGGGTTTCGTACCAAGTTCAGGGCTGGATGACAAGAAGTAAAACTTATAAATGTTAACAAACTTATGTATGCGGGTATATACACTCATTTTGTACGAAATGAACTACAATTATAAGTTTGTAATGATTTTTATCGATGAAATATCTTATTTTTCTTTTTCTAGCACGGATAAAATACCTGAATATTTGATATTAATTTCATTTTCACGAGCTACGTGATTTCATAATAAATAGTTTTGACAAACGGACAACAAAACCATTCTATAAAGAATTTCGTCATATCCATTTGAAATACGGAACCCTAAAAATGATTAAACTTTATTATAGACATTAGCTCTTCGCAAAGAGGATTTGGACACTATAATATAGACAGTTTAAACAACTACAAGCAACAGAAATGCGGGCGTGAAATAAGACAAATGGATATTGAGAATGAAGAAAAATAGCGTTAAGTCACGTATGTCAGAACGAGCGCAATTCTAACGTCGTTACCCTGAATTATGGACTAAGCTTGTTTTTTAGGGGTCTGGACTTAAAAAGAAATATAATATATTAGAGAGTATTTGAGAAAATATTTAAATAATAAGATTAATTTATTGCATGTTAAGTTAAATAGACAATATATTAATACATATAGGCAATCGTAGCGCAGCCGCAGGGGCAATCGTTGTGGGTTCGATTCCCACTCGCAGAAATGAAGTATATAATATTTTTATTTCTTCGCTTTGGTGTCGAGGCAAAGCACGGCGTTGAATTCCGCCACTCAACACGCAATGCCTACAGAATTCGGCGAAATTGGGGAATGAAGTGTCTTAAAAGTAGGTTCCCTCTGCTTACTCGTGCTACGGGATATACATGCATGAAGAAGAGAAGATGAGAAGAGAGAGAGAAATAAATTTATATACTTTTACACGATTATAATTCAACTTTATTATATTCTATCTAAGATATGTATATGACTTTGTTATAATAAAATGTGGAAAAATAAAGAAACTGTATACAAATTATCCATTGATTGATGGCCGCCTTATATTATAACAGCTTAGCTTCAATATTAGTTGATGGACGACGCTCATAACATTTTATATGCATAGATAATAAATGAAATATTTGTATTTTGGAATCCACACACAAAACGCTATTTAATTTTTCAGGTTCCCGCTGTATCCCACATATAGCAGGTTAGGCAGAGGGAACCTAGAGTTAAGTTCCCCATTTACAGTCGAATTTTCGAGGCATTGCGTGTTTATTGGTTAAATACAACGCCGCTCTTGCCTTAGTACCAGAGCGAAGAAATGAAAATATTAACAAATAATAATTAAATCCACCAAATGGGAATCGTACCCACAATCATCGCTTTTCAGTCACACGCTTGTGTCTTTTTGGGACGGCAGCCTCAAATAAAAAAATAAAATAGCTTTATTTATTAAGAAAATGACTATTATATGACAATAGCCTTAACAAATAAAAATGGCTTGTTAAAAATGTAAGGGTTATCTGGGGCTTACGACGCATGGAACACGACTTCCGTTCACGAGGATGTATTATTGAAACATCAAAGAGCGACATACTCCATTGAATCACGAAACACCCCCTCATCTAATCTATCTTATAATGAAATACAAGCGATATTTTATTAAAGTTGTAATTGAGAAAATGTGTCGTTGAATGTTTTGAAGATAGGGTAGGCAGAGGGGCCTTAGTGTTAAGACACTCCGTTCTCTATTTTCCACCGAATTCTGAAAGCGGAATTCAACGCCGCGCTTTGGCTCGACACCAGAGCGAAGAAATGAAAATATAAATTTATATAATCGAAATATCGAAATTGTCGTATTATATATGTATTATATAGTATTTATAGATTGGACTTGATTTTCAGAATAAAAAAATAAATAAACATATTGTTTTATTAATTATTAATTTCACATTAAAATTTCGAAATGTACAATTTTATTTGAATATATCACTAATTATCAAAATTCAAGTCAACAAAACACTGTCCTTATAATATTAGTCTCGAATAGATCGTCTTATCTACCATAGCTTGGTGTCAGTCCTTTATCTTTACACCTTGAATAATCTGATCTTATTGTTAATTAGTTATTGTCTAAATTCATTATTTATTACTAGATTAAATGGAATTAACTAAAGAGTGCCCGAATTGTCACCACAGGTATAGTGAGCTATATGAAATACTATACCCTAAGAATAAAATGTTATTCTGATGTAAATACTATATTACCGTAAAGTTTCATCGAAATCTATTCAGTAGATTTTGCTTGAAATTGAAACACCCGTGTATCTTTATAAACTTTTTCGTTAATAATATTAAGTAAGATAAAGCCTAAAGATTTTTAAGGATTAGAACAATAAATCTAAAACCCATTTTTATATATAACAAACGCTATTTATTATTTATTCTATATTATTCACATTTTCTAACAGTTCTGGTTAGGTAGTATAATATGAATAAAATATATGTATAGAGAAAATATAAAATTTTCCATTCACTTTAAGTTAATGTCCATTTCAAAATTTAATAGAAAGCGTAGCGGAGTAGTTTACGAGAGAACTTTCACAATATCTTACACATGCACCGAGAATCTAGATTACTTATCTCTTTAAAATGCTTGAGAAAAATTGCCAACTTCTTAGAAGTTGTTTAATATTATAAACAAGTTATTGACAGCATCAACAATTTAAGTAATCTATTTCTAGGTTCTATTGTTTTTGAAACGTTTAATTAATTGATTTTTTTAACGTTTGATTTTCATTTTTAGTGGTGTAAGTGGAGATAACTTAGTGTTATGACACTCCGCTGTAGAACTTACTATCATATTCAGGGAAAGGAATGTTAGTGATTGTGAAGGTTAGTGCCAACCCAACGGATATGGTTTAGTGTTATTGAATTATTCTCATTTCCTCGGTCTGGTATAGGAAAAAACGCGGCGTTGTGTTCCGCCACACAACTTGCAGTCTCAAAAATTGACCTGAAGCTAAAAAAATTGAACCTAAAAAAATATATTTTCCACTATTACATATATTTCTTTTCATTTCCATATATTTATTATTTTCGACCGATCCTTTCCATATATTTATTCCATATAAACTCTAACGACTAGCTTGTCGCATCGATCGTAAAAATTAAGTTTACGATATCCACAACATTGGTGGGACCGTAAAAGCTGAATCGTTTAATTACCTCGTTCAATGATGTGAGTGACAAATTACTGACAAGCTGGAAGTACGTCAACCTCGTTAGGTTGCCAGTACAATGGGTTCCCGAAAATTTATGCTATTTTCAGATTTTTAAATGGTTATTTTTAGCTGAGGAGGCCGTCATGGTGCGTGGGTGTGACTGTAACGCGATGGTTGTGAGTTTGATTATTTATTATTTATTAATGTTTTCTTTTTAACTCGGTGTTGAGTTCCGCCACTCAACACGCAATTTTTCGAAAAAATCGGTGGAAAGTGGGGAACCCAGTGTCGTAATACTAAGGTTATTCTATCTACCATAATATATGCGGGATACAGCGTGAAGCTGATTATTTTTAGATGAGACAAAACTTGTTTTCATGTTTTAGACATTTTTCATATAAAAAAGATGACTTTTACTTTGTATTTTATACAAGATTTCATTGTATTTCAATTGAGTTTTACCAATAAAAAAATAAAAACGTCAAATACAACCATTAATAAAAGAAATGAAAGCTAAAAAAAACATATATTATGTTATCAAATCAGTGTTCAGCACATCCAATTAGAGGACCAACTCTTGAATATATTCATGGAGACGCATGCATCGGCAGTACAATGAGGGCAACCTGGTACCTATTAGCAGGGCATTAGGCAAATCGAGTGGAAATACAAGGAACACCGAAGCAAGCTATGGAGATGATCGATCAACTGCTATCTTGGGTCACGATAGGATTGCACTTTGTGGTATTTTTAACTTTTTAGGGTTCTGTACCTGAAAAGGTAAAATCAAAAATCTACTATTTAGAGACGAGATAATTGGGTCTCGAGACATCGACGTTTCAAGTTGAAATTAATGTCAAATATTCTAGAAGGACAAAAAGAATCAAGCTTTTTAGTGAACGCTATCAAAATATACGGGCATTTATGCATCGATTTTGCTGCAATTTGTATGAAATTCGCCGAGTAACCAAAATCTATAAAATACCTCCCGTGGAACTACAGTTATCAAATTTGGCATGAAGTGAGAATTACACGCATTACACCGTTTCGAACTCGGTCGGTAAGTGAAGGACGGATCGTCTCTACATCAGAAACATAAATAGTGCGTCAAACATTTTAATAAAATTAAATGGGAATATGAATCTTTGAATGATATCTAATCGTATGTCGTATTAAGCTAAAGATATGTCCAAAGCTATGAGAGACAAATATTTGCTTAAATATTATTATAAATTAAATTAAATTTTAATAGCAAATCTAATAGAATATTCTTGTATTATAATAATATGTATAGCTTTAGCATATTTAACATTCATGAATTATGCAATGCAAAATCTCAATTACTACAGCGCTCATTATCTTAAGCCACTAATTAGACTGACTACATCGTCTTACAATCTAGAATACAATAGTGTTAGTATACGAATTTCTTACACACGAGTTACTGACAATTAACAATTAATTGGAGCCTACTTTTTTCAGGTTCCCACTGTACCCCGTACATAGTAAGGTAGGCAGAGGGAACCTGGGAACCTAGTGTCACTCTACTCCCCTTCTCTTACCTGTTTACCAGAGCGAGTCATTTCCCAACTGGGAATCTCCAGATGTCGCGTTTACCTCATTATCCCATTTAAATAAATTTAACTATTTGTGCTTTTTTTTTCATGGTTAAATTTGGATTTTTTCCCTTTTAATTTCTAATTGTTTTAGCCAATATTTGAAAAAATACATATAAAAAAATACAGAACGTAGCGCTTATGTTTTACTAGGCCCAAAGAAATTGAACCTGTTACCATCGTATCTCAAGTACTTCTCAACTACGTAAGAAGGTAATTATCATATATTAACATTTACAATACAAAATACTTTCACTGAAGAGTAAAAAGATTTATATTTAAAAATATATGTCAACATTTCCCCACTGATGAAGCGTTCCATAGTTACATATTTCGAGAGCGTAATACACCATTAAGAGCACTCCACACGGTATTACTTCACAGGTGTTGAAAATTTACTTTTTCTTTTTAGCGGCTTGAAAAAAAATTTCAAAAAGGTATTTTTTAACATATCAAAAACAACATCTCTTTTTGATATGCGAAAATTAATTATTTATATGGAGAGTGCAGAGTTTTATTAGATGATATTTTTAAAAGTGAAGTTTGTTAAGAAAATTACTTACATATCTTTGGAAAAATATATATTTTACAAATATTTTCAGTTTCGGTATTATGTAACTAGCTACTAGCACTGTAAAAGTAAAGTCGACGTCTGAAAAGACAGTCTAATTTAAAATAAAATTTCATCTTCCAGGCAACTCTTGCAGTATAGCGTGTTAAACTGGTCTTTTGTAGAATGACAACATAATAGAGTCTATAATTTATGACATAATATATATGCTTTTTTACAATAACTTTAAAAATATTCATGAAATTCTTCTATTCTTTGTTTAAAGTTCATACTTATTCATTTAAATTTTATTAATTTACTTAAGCAGTCTCTAAACTAAAAATTAAAAAGTCTTGTTAGGCAATAACGTAGTATTTCAAAGAGATATGAGATATGATGGACTGCGTGTTGAGTGGCAGAACTCAACGCCGTTGCCTTCACAGAGCAAAGAAACGAAAATAATTCCTTACCACAAATGGCGATTGAACCCACACCCATCGCGTTAACAGTCAGAGCTAACACTATACCTGTACTTATTTGCTACAATTATATAAGCTATACAACTCTACTATATTGAACCAAAGTTTCATCTTCTTCATTAGTATTTAAGCAGCCCCAGAGAATGGATGATATTACATGGCCATTGCTGATGTTGTTTTTCTCCTATTTTCATACAAATAAACAAGTTATCTGTTGTTATCTCGAGCACACTTCCTAAGTAATCATTTCGCTCGATTGTTTTTGTGCTGTCTATTACATATCCTATATACAATATAATTATTAAGATTTGTATATAATATTTATTTATAAATTTTAAATTTATAAAGGTATATTATTATATTTTTTTACACCTTCACGCTGTATCCCGCATATAACAGGGAATAAAGAGAGAGCCTAGAGTTAAGACACTCCGATCCCAATTTTTTGCTGAATTTATCGGGGTATTTCGTATTAAGTAGCGTAACTCAACGCCGGGTTTTTGCCTTGGTGCTTGGCCGAACCGAAAAAATAATGATACATTTCCCAGTAGAAATTGAACCCACAACCGTCGCGTTAAAGTCACACCCTTAAGCCCCTGCGTCACGACGGTCTATCAATAAAATAAAATTCTACTAAAAATAAAAATATAGTCAATTTTACTTATAGGAATGTCAATATTATAACAGTAATTCCTTTGTAAGCAATGCATCGATTTAGATATTATATATCCTTGGTATTTGATACTGGCCTTCAATACAAATCACGGATACAAATAAGATATACTCGTATATTAAGAAATTTAAATTTAATATATATATAGCAATATTGAATTGAAAAATATTACAAATATTTTTATTTCACCTACATAGTTTTTTTCAAAGGTTATGATTGTACGTTATGGGTGTAGGTTCAAATACACCTTAGGAGATGTTTATATGGAACTGTAGGAAATATTTTGCGTTTATGTTCATATTAAACAAAAATTTTATTAAATCAAATCAGCTTCACGCTGTATCCCGCACACAGCAGGGTAGGCCGAGGAAATTTCGTGTTGAGACCCTCTGTTCTCCACTTTCCGCGGAATTCTGGAGGCATTGCGTATTGAGTGGCGGAACTCAACGCCGTCCTTTGACATCAGAGCGAAGAAATAAAAATATAAATTTAATTTTTTTTTTCTTTAGTCTATTTTGCAGCATACTTTGTGACCCTGCGCCACGACTGGCCTCGATCATCGATGTTCATATTAAGTGTGTTAATTCTTAATATATTTATATTTGGAAAGGAATGTGAAGAAAGGACTAAAGTCATTTCCTTTTCTTACTTCATGTAATATTATGAAGAATTCAACATAATTTAGTTATATAACATTTTTAAAATTTACAGTACATATTGATCTTCCTCTTAAAAATAATTATAGTCAACAAGTATCCCGAACCAAAAGCGTAATTTTAATACAAGGCACATAAAATTACTTCCCTTTCTTATTACGAAAAACAAACTAAATTATGTTGAAAGAAAAAAAATTGTTAAATGGACTTTGGTGTTCAATTCGATAGTCAATTTATTGGCTCCACTTACTCTCCGAACCTTAAAGGTCGAGAACTTATAAAATATCACAATTTTTTTTAACGTTCTAAAGAATATATATAGTTTATTTTTATACTTAGAAAGATAATATTTATTTTGCTCTGGAATTGGAATATTTTCAGGGTTCCCTAAGTAAAGTATCGAAAGTGAAAAATTGCAAGTATTTTTTATTACTATTTTGAAGTACTAACAAGGGTAGTTTTCGATTATATACACGTTTAAAAAACACATAAATAACAATTTTATTGAAATTTTCAAAAAATATAATTTAAGTATAATTTAAGTATTTTTACTTGTATAAGTAAATCCGTATTGATAATTTTATCTTTTTTAACGTTCACGTTCTATCTTTGTATACCGCATATTTCTGAACAATTTTCAAGACATTGAGGGTTGAGTGTTGAAACATACTGCCATACTTTTTCTTGTTAACAGAACAAGGAAAACACTTAATTACTCCTAGTGNAGTATTTAAGCAGCCCCAGAGAATGGATGATATTACATGGCCATTGCTGATGTTGTTTTTCTCCTATTTTCATACAAATAAACAAGTTATCTGTTGTTATCTCGAGCACACTTCCTAAGTAATCATTTCGCTCGATTGTTTTTGTGCTGTCTATTACATATCCTATATACAATATAATTATTAAGATTTGTATATAATATTTATAAAGGTATATTATTCTATTTTTTACCTTCACGCTGTATCCCGCATATATAACAGGGAAGAAAGAGGGAGCCCAGAGTTAAGACACTCCGTTCCCCATTTTTTGCTGAATTTCTCGGGGTATTTCGTGTTAAGTGGCGTAACTCAACGCCGTGTTTTTGCCTTGGTGCCAGACCGAACCCACAACCGTCGCGTTAAAGTCACACCCTTAGGCCTCTGCGTCACGAAGGTCTATCTATAGAATAAAAGTCTAGTAAAAGTGAAAGTATAGTCAATTTTACTTATAGGAATGTGGAATAGCAGTAATTCCTTTGTAAGCAATGCATCGATTTAAATATTATATATTCTTGGTATTTGATACTGGCCTTCAATACAAATCACGGATACAAATAAGATATATATTAAGAAATTTAATATATATAGCAATATTGAATTGAAAAATATTACAAATATTATTTCATCGACATAGTTTTTTTCAAAGGTTATGATTGTACGTTATGGGTGTAGGTTCAAATACACCTTAGGAGATGTTTATATGGAACTGTAGGAATTATTTCGCGTTTATGTTTATATTAAACAAAAAATAATAAAATCAAATCAGCTTCACGCTATAACCCGCACACAGCAGGGTAGGCCGAGGAAATTTCGTGTTGAGACCCTCTGTTCTCCACTTTCCGACGAATTCTGGAGGCATTGCGTGTTGAGTGGCGGAACTCAACGTCGTTCTTTGACATCAGAGCGAAGAAATAAAAATATAAATTTAAATATATTTTTTTCTTTAGTCGATTTTGCAGCATACTTTGTGCCCCTGCACTACGACTGGCCTCGATCATCGATGTTCATATTAAGTGTGTTATATTCTTAATATATTTGGAAAGTAATGTGAAGAAAGGACTAATGTCACTTCCTTTTCTTAATTGAATTGAATTCTTGATATATGGGGTTTCGAGCTTCCTTTTCTTAGCTTACTCCTTGTAATGTTATGAAGAATTCAATATAATTTAGATAATTTAGATTACATTTATAAATGTACAGTACATATTGATCTTCCACTTAAAAATGATTATAGTCAACAAGTATCCTAAGGCAAAAGCGAAAAAAAATTTTAATACAAGATACATAAAATTACTTCCCTTTCTTATTACGAAAAACAAACTAAATTGTGTTGAAAGAAAAAAATTGTGAAATGGACTTTGGTGTTCAATTCGATAGTCAATTTATTAGCTCCACTTACTCTCCGAACCTTAAAGGTCGAGAACTTATAAAATAGCACAATTTTTTTTAACGTTCTAAACAATTTAATTCCGGTGTGTTATTTTTGATAATATTGTTTATTTTTATACTTATAAAGATAATATGTATTTTGCTCTGGAATTGGAATATTTCCAACGTTCCCTAAGTAAAGTATCGAAAGTAAAAAATTGCAAGTATCTTTTATTGCTGTTTTGAAGTATTTACAAGAGTAATTTTAGATTACAAACACGTTTAAAAAACGCATAAATAATAATTTTATTGAAATTTTCAAAAAATATAATTTAAGTATAATTTAAGTATTTTTACTTGTATAAGTAAATCCGTATTGATAATTTTATCTTTTTTAACGTTCACGTTCTATCTTTGTATACCGCATATTTCTGAACAATTTTCAAGACATTGAGGGTTGAGTGTTGAAACATACTGCCATACTTTTTCTTGTTAACAGAACAAGGAAAACACTTAATTACTCCTAGTGGGAATCGAACTCATAGCCGTCACGTTTACAAATTGACTCACTCCACCTCATCTGTCTTTCTTTCTGATTTCAATTGAGTGATACAAAATTCTCTATCTCGTGAATTCTTGGTCTACAATGTTAAATTTAAATAAAAAAAGTAAAATTATTAATTCCCACAAAAAATATTACAAATATTAAACTAACATAGCATAATTTAATAAATATTTCGGAATAGCATGTGCCTGTCCAAAACTTCTGGCATATCCCATTCACGTCTGCAAATATCCCTCTAAACTAAAACCTGCCCTGCCCGGCTAAGAACGGCCCGGTCGGTTATTGATTCTATCTCGAGACGACGTAACTGGGATATGACGCTGGCTTTTCTTGCTTTTGGAGCTATTTTTCATTTATAAACTTATATAAAGCTTGAAATTAATATTTGGAAATTAATATTTTATAAATATTAATAATTGAAATTGAATGGAAATATATTTATTTATGTTTGCACTTGCGTTTTTAAAGTTATCTGATTTTATACAATTATATTTCTTATATACGTCGTCGTGGACGGCGGCGAGTCGTGGCGGAGGTCTAGCATGTGTCGGTATACGCGACCGGTAGTAGGTTCGATCCCCACTCGAAGAAATATTTAATAATTTCATTACTTCGCTCTTTTAAATATTGGAATATTGGAAATCTCTCTCATTTAAATATTGGAAAATGGGGAGCGGAGTGTCTTAACACTAGGCCCCCTCTGCCTACTCTGCTACATGCGGAGTAACGCGTGAAGCTAAAAAAATATATATTATATAACAAGATACTAATCGGATATAAAACTATATCAGAAATAAATAAGTGTATATAAATGTATGAATATCCAGAAGAAGTTATGTAAAACATCTCATACCTTCATTTTAACCGGCTTAGGATACAATTTGTTGGACATTCGATATCGATTCAAGGCGACACCGAAAACACCTCGCCCTCGCTTCTCCAAAGATTAGGTTACGTGAGTTCTCAGTAGCTATACTATATAGCTTTGGAGAAACACCGTTACTGCGGAGAATTTTTAAATTATAGCAAGAAAATTGATAAAATGAAATAAAAAATATTGATAAATGTTTTGAAAGTTTACTTAATATGAAAATAGAAGAAATTATTAAGATACGGTAGTTGTGAATTCAATTTTTATTCGAAAATATGGATTATTATTATTCGAGTGGAAGGTGTAGAGTAAAATGCCTTGCCGACAGATTTTCTCTGCTATACGGTGGATACAATGTAATAACCGGAAAACCTAGTGGTAAGACACTCTGTTCCCATTAAGACACATCCACCCTACTTTCTGCTGAATTCTCCAGGCATTGTGTGTTGAATGGCGGAATTCAACGATTTATTTACCATTATTCATACTTTTATACAAAACCTTTACAAAGATTGAATAACTGTATGTAAAGTTATTCAATTTTACGAACTTGTATTGTAAAATTAACACAATTATTGGATTTTTTACAATATTACTATACACAAAGAATTATGTTTCATTGTGGAGTTTAAAGCTTTGCGGTTTTGATAGCACATTACACGCGTAATTTAATCCTGCTAACATAATAAATGAAATTTGTATAATAAAAAATGATGGATCATTTTACATTGTGAATTATATTTATATAATTTTTTTGCAGCTACAAGAGTTTTCCTGGAAAGCAGAGGAGGCAGAGAGAACCCAAGCATACTCGTAAGCAGTTCGACGACGCCGTTCTGAGCTATGTCTAAATTTGTGAATCATTTGAGTAGTGGCGCTCAACGCCGCTCTTTGTCGTAGCAGTAGAATGAAAATAAATAAATTAAATTATTAATTCCCTTCAATTTAGACAAAAAAAAATAGCTATTGGTTTATATTTTGTTTATTTATTTTGTGCTGAATAGCAGCTTGAACTTACTTGTTTTTATTTAAAAAAAAACAATAGTTTTTGTCAATAAAAAAAATTAAGAATTAATACAAAACTTACCTACTTACTCACTTTCTATATAGTTAGTTTGACTTTTGCATTTTTTTTCCCAATTTAAAATACAAATGTATTTTTCATTTTAATTGAATATTGTTTGAAACAATCCTCATTTCCAATTGCACACAAAAACCACGAATGCTATACACTTGAATGATTTTAATTATAAATTGGCTATTGTTACCGTCATTTTAACCATAGTGCTGATGTCCATATTATGCCTAATATAAATATAAGACAAAATTAAATCAGCTTCAGCATTATAGGCAGAGGGAACCTAGTGCCCAGACACTCCGTTCGCCACTTTCCTCCAATTTTTTCCAGGTTTTGCATATCAAGTGGCGGAACTTACTGCTGTGAGCGGGATACAGTATGAAGCTGTTTAATAATATCAATATAAAAAATATATACTACATATAAAAAGTATATTATATAAAAATCCAATATTATTTTAATATTCGTAAGTATTTTAAGGTATAAAATTATTTTAAATAATAAATTTATTTGATAAAAACATTTCACCGTTTATAAAATAAACCTTTGAGACCGTTGTGGCGCAGAGGCACAATCACGACGGTTACAGGTTCGATTCCCACTCGGGGAATAAAACGTTTACTTACATTTTTTCTTTGATAACAAGGCATAGCGCGGAGTTGAGTTTCGACATTCAACACCAACCCTGTAAGATTTCGGCGGAAAATGGAAAACAGAAGTGTTTTAGCATTAAGTTTCCAGCCTGCTTAATTCCTATATGAGTATTTTAAAGTATAAAACGTGCTTTTACGAAGAATTTTAGCATAGGTATGGAAATATATAATATTAAAAATACATATATAAGATTTTTCGGATATATATAAAAAGCGGTAATAACAACGTTTCTTTTTGTTTTTGAGATCATAATGTATTCTGTTTCCTTTAACGTTTTCCGGTATCGCTCGACGGTCCCAACACACACCGTCGCCCTTTGTCTCTAAACATTTATCTTCATGTGCTTACGCGTATATAAAATATGCGTGACTTCCTGTAATTTTATATGAAATTTATGTTAAAGTGTAATTAACCTTTTTTATCACTTTCACGCTTTATCTCGCATATAGTAGGGTAGGCTGAGGGAAACTAGGAACCTAGTGAGTAGACAATCCGTTCCTCTTAAATCATTCTTTCTTTTTGTTTAATTGAATTTCAAATTATTATTTTCTTATATACCGCCACCTTGTGCATCATGACGGGAAGACAGAGAGAATTTGGTGAAAAACTAGCACTAGTTTAAGCATAAAAATATATTTAATATAATTTTTTAAATATCTCTATTTATATATTTTTGAAACCAAGTACCCTCGCGCGCTTTACCACTGTGCCAAAAAGGAGTTGAAATAAAAATATATGAATATTCTAACTAAAAGTAAGTACGTTTGTCCAACATATCTCATTAACGCCATAGTCACGATCTTTGTCTCCGAACCGAGGACAGCAAAGCTATCTGTTAAGCTGGCATTAAAATATTCCCACTATGACGTGTTAACTTCATTTCATCATCCTGGCTCTATTCGGAGACGGGTTGGACCAACTTGTCTAATCTAACCACGCCCAATAAACAAACCAGGGATGTAAAACGTGAAAAGATGAAATCTGTTTCACGCTATATCCCGCATGTAGCGGGGTAGGCAGAGAGTTAAGATAGTCCTTTCCTCATTTTACGGCGATTTTTTTAAAGGCATTGCGTGTTGAGTGGCGGAATTCAACGCCGCGTAGGCCATAGAGCGAAGAAATTAAAATATTAATAAATAATAATTCAATCCCTCAAGTGGAAATGTGTATTCAATCTAATAATACGAATACGTTCACGTTGTGAGCTATATTTCAGTTATTTTTACGTGTTGTGAGTTTTTTTCTAAAAAGTGTGTTTAGTTTTTTTCCTTATATAAATATTATTATATATAAAATAATAATATTTATATAAGGAAAAAATATTATTTAAGTCGGATACGAACCCATAACCGTTATATAAAGTTAAATACATTCAAGCCGTATCGAGATTGCTTCGTAAGGCTTACTTACTTTGTATTCACAATTTACGAATTAAGCAAATTCGTGAAAAAGAAGTTTTAAGAATATCAGAACTTTCTTGTCTTAAGGCTAAATAAATAAATATTAAAATTTCTTAAATGTCATGTCATGAGTTGTAAATTCGGGATGTTATTTCTAACATCTACTAATTACTTTAATATTATATCTTTTTTCAAAAATACATTAATCCAATTAAGAGGACATTTTTCTTCATGTACTTAATAAATTAAGGGCAGTCATTGCGCATGGGCAAAAGTGTGCGACTTCAAATGTGACAGGGTGTGGGTTCGATTCCCAGTCTTGAAAATTTTATATTTTTATTTCCTCGCTCTGGTAAATAACGCCACTCAACTCGCAATGCCTTCAGAATTATACGGAACTTGGGGTATGGAGTATCTTAATGGGAAACGGAATGTCTTAGCATTAGGTTCCCATTCTCTACCTATCATGCTAAGTGCATGAGACAGCGTGAAGCTAGATAAAACTACAATTTATAAAAAGAATTACTGTTTATTCTATAATATAAAATTGTTAATTATTTATTTATAAATATTTCTGCATTATTCACTCAACCTCCATGTTCCGACAAAAAAAATCTCATCTAACCAAAAGGTAAACGTGGTTACGGGTGGCGTTTACAGAAAATGTTATAGCCACTAGCAGAAAGGAATTTCTAAGTAGGTCACACCGCTTCCGTCGCTAGTGACACAGCGGGGTTTAGACAGGTATTAGCTAAACAAACATTTGTATAGGATTCAAATCCAAAATGCGTATTTCTCATAATGATTATTAATCTGAGATATGAAAGCGTCTCTCAGTCATAAAGAGATTATAGCCTACAATTTCCCAACCATCCCCTAGGCTACGTTTTTATTATATTCGGTAACAAGAATTATGGTTTGTATAATTTAAATATTATGTGAATGTGAAAAAAAAACAGCTTCACGCTGTATCCCGCACACCGCAGAGGCAGAGGGAATGGAATGTTAAGACAATTCGTTCTCCAATGTCTATAGAATTCTGGAGGCATTGCGTGTTAAGTGTTGGAACTTAACGCCGCGCTTTTCGATACCAGAGTGAAAAAATGAAAATATAAATTAAAATGACATACTATATCTATCTATATAAATATATATATATATATAGTTCATATAAATAAATAATAATTTTATATCTTCAATCATTATGCCATTTCCATAGTCCAATAGCTTTATTTATTCATTAAGGTTGTCGTGGCAAGATGCTCCGTGTTGCTGTGAAAGTGATAGTTGTGGGTTCGATTTCCCCTTGAATATTTGCAGTGATATTTATTTTCTTTTTTCTATAATATCTATTTTCAACGCTACAAGCTAGCTGTGAAAAATAATATTAAAACATTTTTCGCTTGAAAGTCTTGCCCTTGTCCAAACACATGCAAAATTAGAAATTTCATTAAAATTGAACAGCACTTCTAAAACTATATTTACAAACACGAAACATTACAAAAGCTTCAAAGAGAAGCATAATTGTGGCAGTTTTAGCACAAAAATTAATAATTCATTATACAGTATGTTCTAAAAACCTTAGACCATCTCTATTCTGGTCTGGTTTTACTATGGATAATGTATTCAAAATCTAATTGTCGTTTTATGACAATATTATGCAGTGCCAAGTAATGAGGGTATCTACTGAGAAGATAGTTAAATGGCGTTAAAAAGATTTGCGATTCTGAAGACAATCGAATTTAAATTAAATAATGGGTAGCTGTTCTTGGAGAATACTAGTTTATTTTATACCTTGGCATGATATTAAAATTATAGACATATTTTTACAGAAATTTAAGATTTTTTATACTAAGGTATACGAGGTTCGTGATGCTGGGGCATGAGCGGGCGACTATAGACACGACAGGTTTTAGGTTCAATCCTCACTCGAGGAAATGAACTATTTAATATTTTTATTTCCTCGCTTCAGTAACGAGGCAGATCGCGGCGTTGTGTTATGCCACTCAACACACAATGCCGTTAGAATTCGGTGAAAAGTGGGGAACGTAGCTTATTGTAAGGTTTTAGTATAACATATATTCTATAAGTGGATAATAAACTTTTTCCTATATAAAAAAAGTTAAACCGATTTTTGACGGGTGCCAATAGCGTTTTGCCCAAGGCCTTTATTACTCGACCGAGACTGACCCTGTAAAACAACTAAATCTATTTTCTATTATTCTATAACGACTATTTTTGAAATAGAAATGATAAGAAACTTATATTATATATGTATTTTGTAATAATATTTTTCCTTTTAATATTAAAATTCTTTAGTTTACTTTTTTATACAATATATAGTAATCAAAGCTTTGTGTTTGAAAGAATTTTCGATAATGATAAAATTTCTTCTAATGGAAGAAATGGAACGTCCAATTCATTTAAGCCACAGATTAAAAAAATATGTATTTTAAAATTAAATTACAAAAAAAAAACAATTTAATTCAAACTTATTCTAAAATTGAGTTAAAGTACAATTTTCATTTCAGTAATAGTTGAATGAAAATATTAGCTATTCATGGAGCAATTCTCTGCAATTCATTTACGACAGAACGGTTGTCACATTTGTCTGTTCATTTTGATTCTATTTAAAATGGCCTTTTCAAAATATATTCTGATATCTCTTATTAATTTATTATACTGATATTCTAAGATAAATATACATTAATGACGTCAGCCACAAGCGTGTGACTGTAAACGCGGTCGCGGGTTCGATTCCCACCTGAGGAAATGATTGAGGAACGTTTAATATTTTCTTTTCTTCATTCTGGTGTCGAATCAAAATGCGTCGTTAAGTTACACTATTCAACACGCAATATTTATAGAGTTTGGATAGAGTTTGTTCCCTCTGCCTACCGTAATGAGTACGGGATAAGCGTGAAGCTAAAGCAATGAATTAATCAGCGAAAAAAAGAGAAATTTCTCAACAGGAAGCGTGAAACACAGTATCAAAATTTCACAACGAAAATGGCACGTTACATCTGGTATACAAAAATAAAAATTTAAAACTTAAGGGAGGGTCTCATTTATAATAAAGCCCGCTCCACTGACGCCATGAAGACTTAAAATTTAAAAAGGTCAAACCGTATTTCAGTGAAGTGAACAAAACAATATATGGACGAATCAGGTGGGATTTTTTGTTAACTATTATTTACATTATTTACATTACTTTTAGAATAGCATGTGCTTTTTACAAAGAAAATATATTAAAAGCCAATAGATGTTGTTAAAATTAATATTACGATATCAATGAACGTTATTTTCCTGTTATGCAAATACTTAAAAAATAAAAACATAATTAATATGTAAATTCTGTTTTTTATTTTAAATATAACGTAATGGAAGAATACCTCCTATCTCCTTCTTCCACCCAATATCGAATTAATTTTACAATTTTTTAAAATATCTGAGTAATTATCAAACAACCACAATGGAATAGATTTACAAATGCAGTCGGATCCAAATGATTTAGATTTTATGGCCATAATATTTCTCATAATGTCACATATGGAAAATCGACAAAATTTTAAATTGGAAAAATCAAAAGAAGAGGAGGAGAAGCAGGAGATAGAAGGAAGGAGTGACTCAATGTGTTTAAGTTGTTGAAACGGAAAAGGGCTTGTTAAGCAGATTCAAATCAATATTATGATTTTGTTTAGACTTCCCCAGTCCAAGAGATTTAAGAAAATTCCAAACGTTTCTCCTAGTCTTCCTCTTTAATAACTGACTTATAACAGGGTAGGAAGAGAGAGCCTGAAAATCTAGTGTTAAAACACTCTGTTCTCATTAACAAACTTCCATCTTCACTTTCCGTCGAATTCTAAAGGTGATGCGTGTTAAGTGGCAAAACTCATTAGCAGAGAAGAAATGAAAATATTAAACATTTTATTTCCTCAACTGAAAATCGAATCCACAACATATACTATGCTAGTGGCCTCAAACATAGTATATGCTAGTTAATTAGACGTCCAGTCCATGTACTACCAACAGTGCAATTGTAACTCGATTGCTTCCAACAAAAACTAGGTTGGAACTGAGAAAGGAAACTCGCTAATTGCAATTTCTTATTGACGTAGTTAAACTCGTACTAGGTAAATAAAAAGCTATGGTGGAAATATTTTTCAATCAATAGTATCGCTTTATAAACAGTTATAAAATTAGTAAGTTCAAAAAAGATCCGCTTCACTCGCCGTCCTCCAGATAGCAAGGTAGGCAAGGCATCTAGAGTTAAGATATTACGTTTCTCACTTTCGGTTGTTGTATTGCGTGTTGAGTGGCGGAACTAAACGCCGGACTTTTGTGTTGATGCCAGCGCGAAGAAATGATGAAAATATTAATAAATAATAATCCGACGACTGAACCCTCAACCCCTGTCGCGTTACAGTCACACCCTGGTGCCCCTGCACTACGACCGTAAAGACACAAATATTAAAAATTGTAAATCTATGCACAATAATAATTTAGAAACTTTTCAGTCAAGAATCCGCACAGGATCGACTTTAATATAACTAAAATAGAGAAAGCTGAACTAAACACCGACTGCACTGCATTATAAATAAGACGATGCAGTATAATATATTTAAGTAAATTTAGTTAACTTCCTTATGCTGATGTTAAATTTTAAAATTATTTAATCAGCTTTACGCTGTATCCCGCACACAGCAAGGTAGATAGAGGGAACCTAGTGTTAATACACTCCGTTCCACACTTTCTGCCGTATTCTAGAGGCAGAACTCAGAGAGTTAATATAATAAAGGCTTAAAAATGATAAAGTTAAATTAAAAGTTGTCGTAAGGCTTTCATTAGGCACGTTTTAAACAAATTCTTTAAATATTTAAACATATTTACCTCGAAACACGTTTAAATACGGTAAGAATCCAACCAACCGTAATATTAGCAGTCTTCGGTTGTTTAATTAAAAGATTAAGCGGGCTTCCGTCAACCTGTTTATTTTTAGCTTTTACAAGAACATTCTACATGAAATAATGCAGCCTTTGATTACTTTTTCATCTCAATTTCTCACTTTTACTGTTTATTTTTCTAGCTTCTACTTTTATCTGTAGTCTTTCATGAAGATGAGAAAGTTTCTTAGTACACCCGAGGTTGTGAGTTCAATCTTCACTCGGGTATTTACCCATTTGATAACACTGCGACGGAGGCCACCCAAAGGAGGTTTGATACTGCATTTATATTTTTTTCCATATCTCGCCGTATCCCGAATAGCAGGGAAGTAGAGGGAACCTTACCTTAAAAAACTCCGTTTCCCACATTTTGTATTTCTTCACAATTATTAAAGAAATACCATAAATTGAAATGTTTTTCTCAAAAAGCGAAGGTGTAAAGGTACCCATATGTAGGTACGATCAATATTTAATATCGTATGGAGAATACGTTAAATCAGAAACGGACTAGTTTGAGTCAGACATGTCATCCGGGCTGGCTGCTGGCCAGCGGAACTTAGCGAACTTAACTGCGAACCGATGGCTTGCTAAGCTGTACCAGGGTTTGGATGAAAACATGTAGTACAACTCATTGGAAGATGATTGGATGATGTATTTGTGTTAGGAAAGTAGGCAGAGGGAACCTAGTGTTAAGGCACTCCGTTCCCAATTATCCGTAGAATTTTGGAAGTATTGTGTGTTGAGTGGCGGGACTCAACGTCGAAATAAATATATATATCTGTATGAAATGAACCTATTGCCGGATTAATCGGGTATATTTAGTATTAAACACTTTTGGAAAACCGTCCATCCATCCACCCATCCATTCATCCTTCCATCCATCCATCTATCTATCATCCATCTGTCAGTATTCGAGCGTGTAAGTATTCGAAACGCCGATTTCCAACAATGTACAATACAAAATATAAACAATTAATTCGGTTAAACAGTATCTAACAGTACTCGGCGTAATGAGTGGACAATCAGTAAAAAAAATATACCAATCAAAGTGAGAACCTCCTACTTTTTGAAGTTGGTTAACATATATAATAATAGCGAAAATCAAAGATATCTACATATATATATATATATATATATATCTATTTCTGCTAGACAAGCGTCGAACAATTAGAAAACGTATGTGAAGTAAATTGGTTTCTATCAGCACAGTAAGCCTTGTATAGGTGCGACCAACTAGTTATCATTTAAAGAGACTCCAGATTGTAACTGGAATTATTAAGAAATCCTAATTGCTCCTAATTTTTTGGTTTAGGCTAGGGCAGTATAGAAGCAATAAAAAAAATGGTCTGTATTCCAAACAATTTAAAGTATAGAACTATAGACTAACATAATTACGAAAAAAATGTATCTAAAAATAAATATTTAGATATAATTATTATCTAAGAAAAATAGCTTGGAAATTAAATATAACATGAAAAATTAAATATAACATATATCTTAGGTACAATTGTTATTTACTAAATACATAGTATATACATACTGTACATAGAAGTGGACGATTTAATTGTCCTGCAATTATTTCTTTAGAATATAATAGACAGGAAGGAACCCATTATATTGAATGATATGATCGTAACTTCTATATATATATATGATAATTAATTCTTTTTTATATCAGATATTAATCTCATAATATCTTTTGTGTATACTTAATAAATAAATCTCAACAAGCAGTGCCTCAAGACTTTAGAAATTAGGCGGAAAGTGGAAGACGGAAGTGTCTTAATGGGGAACTTAGTGTCTTAACATTAGGTTCCCAGGTTTCCTATGCTACCCTGAGGTGAGCGGAATATAGAGAGAGTTAAGTTTAAAAAATATTTGTTTCATGGAGTTCCCAAACATATTGTCAACAAATTGGTGAAAATAAGCGCCGACCAGCACTTATAGCTCTCCATCATCAGCATATAAGTACTTCCCAAGGCAATTAAAAAGCTATATTATGTAGGTATCAACAAATAGGTAGGAGGTAGGCTTGAAATACCTGGTGTATCCATAATGAAGGTATCAAGGTTTAGATAGTAAAAATCAATATTCGCCTGCAATATGCCGCAGTTAAAGCACTCATGATGTATTGACGTATATAAGTAGTTTGTTTATTATATTCAATCTCTCTCTAAAACAATCTCTCTCTCTCTCTATGTTTATTTTTTATTAGCTTCACGCATATAAAACGTTAGGCAGAGGGAACCTGGTGTTTAGACACTCCGCTCGCTACTCTCTACCGAACTAAGAATCGATGATTTTTATTATTTAACAAGTGATCTATAGAAAATTTATCTATTTACGAATGTAAATTAACTAAAAATATGTATATCTGTATGACAATTCTGGGAAGTTCATATGCCATCTATTCTATATTATAAAGAATTTTGTTTTCTTTCTTATTTAGCATAAAATAAGAAAGAAAACAAAACTACTAATTAAGAAAGAAAGTAAAACTTCATTTATTATTTCAATCATTTCTGAACGATATATTTTATAAATATCCCGAATAATAAAAAAATAAATAAACCCAGAATATTCAGGGAAAACATAGCGTCGAAACACTCCATTATAGATATACATACAAACGAAAAACGTTTTGAATAGCGTAACTCAACGCCACAGTTAATTATAACGTAAAAACTCAAAATGTCCAATTTAAATACAACTATCATATGTACAGTTTTATGGTCCTTGTATCAACAAAATTAATATATTTTTTATTATAAGATTACTTGAAATCGAAATTCTATCAAATTATATCAATTGCCAATAAAAAAAAATGTTATAAAATTTTCCTTTAAATCTAATAATAACCACCTCCGCAAAACAATTTATAAAAGAAAATCGACGAAAATTGTATCAATCCTCTTATATTCCTGGTATGTAAATTTAATAAAATATACTTTAAAAAATATATTAAAAAGGCCATCGTGGCACAGTGGAAAAACATCGGAATGCAACGCGATGGTTGTGGGTTCGATACCACTCAGGACAAATTTATTTATTAACAAGGCAAGTGCGGCGTTGTCTTTCACAATTCAACACGTAATGCCTCGAGTTCTAGAAGAAAACGTAGAACGGAGTGTTTCTCTCTCTATCTACATTGATATAGACGGTAGGATAGAGATGGAAATGAAAAAAACTTATATTATTTAAATCATGACTGAACTTAACTTATCTAGTTGAGGCCGTCATGGCGCAGAGGCACAAGCGTGTAACGTAATGGTTGTTGGTTCGATCCTGGAATGAGTTGCCTACCCTTCTATATGCGGGATACAGCGTGAAAGTGAAAAAAAAACTAGTCTCAATACACTTTATTTCCCCTTAAATTCCAACCGGATATTATATGTTTTTTAATCTTTAAAATAAAATAACAAAAAACACAAGTTTTTTAGTTATTTCAAAAGTTTACAAGTTTTTTTTAAACAACCAGGAACTCAATTCCTCTAAACTTTTCATTTAACATAAATAAAATAAAAAATAATGGCTCGTTTCGTTAGTATGTGAGGCCAATCGTAGCGTAGAGGCACGAGCGTGCGAATGTAAACACGATAGATTGATAAACATCACAGGCTGTGAGTTCAATTCCCATTCGAGGAAATGAAATATTTAATATATTTATTTACTCACTCTGGTAATGAGTTCCGCCACTTAACAAGCAATATCTTTAGAATTCGGCGGAAACTGGGTAGCGGAAATGTCTTAATGGATTAGACTAGGTTCCCAGGTTCCTTCTGCCTACCCTGCTCTATGAATTCAGGATTTTAACTACAAAATTATATTTGAAAACAGCTTTAACACTGTAACCATAGACTTCTCCAATGGAATAAAATATTCATATTAGAAGTCAAGAACAGTAAGTCATCTTGTACTACGAAGCTATGAGGTATAAATAAGTGTCTCGAAGGCACTTACAAAGAAAGTAGTGTTCACTGAGTGCCATTTCAAAACTTGTGGTAAATTATATTCAAATTTTGAACAGCTAAATCTTTTAGATAATTTTTCATATATATTTCTGGCAAATATATTATTCATGTAACGTCTTGGGGGATTGTAGTGAAGCTAAGAGATTTTGTAGCCAATATTCGTGTATAAGATTTAATATATTTTTTAAAAAGTACCTACATACATATATACCTATGGAAGCGCGAAGGTTATGGGTTCGATCGAATATTTTCTTTTCTTCGCTCTAGTAAAAAGCAAAGCGCGGCGTTAAGTTCCGTCACTTTAGACAAGACGTGCCTTCACTTCACTTCCTACTGCGTGAAGCAGAAAAATATATATAACTAAACATATAATCCCTATATATAAGTATATGAAACTCTTTCCTTATTAACCTATAAATGACTGGCATATCTCCCAAAGGCGGCTATAAAACAGCTAAAAATTGACAAGCGGCATTGATGAGTATTGGGAAACAGTAAGAGAGGATTTTACGGAAATCTCTACGGGAACTGAGTTTTACGTTTTACAGTCCATGGTAATGAAGTTGCCAGCTTTGGCTCATTTTTAACCGACTTCTGTAAGAAAAGGAGGTTATCAATTCGACTATATTTTTTTTTATATATATATTAAAAACTACTTCTAAGCCATTAACGCCTATATTTCAACAATAACTTAGTTAAATTGTAGTCTAAAACTGTGGTATGTCAGTTTTGACATTTAAAATCCTTTCATTTTAGCTTTATGCTATAACCTGCATTTGGTGAAGCAGAAGAAGAAACCCTAGTGTTAAAACACTCTGTTTTCTACTTTCCGCCCGACCTCGAGTTAAGTGATGGAACTCAAAAAGGAATGGAGCTGCACATTTTTCTTGGTAGTGACAAAATTCTCAGTTATATTTGTTGTAATGTATTTTTTTTAAAATATAGATACATTTTCTTTATAACAAACGTAATGCTATTAAACTAAAACTGCTTATCTTACTTATTTAAAACAAAAAAGAATATATTACAATGTTTTTTTTTATATATATATTAAAAAAGTAAAAAATGAAGTTGAAATATTACATTTCTTTTATATTGAAAATGCTCTGTTTTCATCATAATATAAAAAGAAACATTTTTAATAAACCTGATGTTTACAAAATATACGTTTCATTTCGCTTTGAAAGAGCAAAATAATATTATTTAATACATAAACGAGCGTTAATGAATGACTGTCTATCATGTTTTCTAACTTAAAAATAATTATAAAAATTAGAGAAAATACCTTTAAAAGATTATAACAATAGAAGTTATTAAATATATAGTAGTAGGCAGAGGGAACCGAGTGTTAAGACACTGCGTTCCCAACTTTCCACCGGATTTTTCGAGGCATTGTGTGTTGAGTGGCGAAACTCAACGCCGCGCGTCGTCACGTTGCATGGAAAAACTCGAAATAGATTGTACGATAAAAAAAAGATAATATTACTCTATAAGACAATGCATGTCAAAAAGAGATCCAGAAAAGTCAGAATTTAAAAATTAAACGCCAAATTCAAAATGAGTAAAAAACGTTGTGATAAAACACTAACTTATAATGGCTTATTTAATCACATATCAAAGAACTTTAGTTAAATATTTAAACATTGGAAGTTAAAAGTTGTAATTTTTATACTAACGTTTGATGAGGTGAATTAAACTATACTAGCTGTAGCTTCCACGAACATAAAATACCACCTTTAGTAGAATGTCTAAAACAGAAATCCTCGATTTATATTCAGTTACGAGTTCATTTGTTTATTTTCTTAAAAGGATTATAGCATTTCACTGCAATGTTTGAACTTTGTATACGGTTAGGATAATATTCGCATGCATGAACATGACAAGCAGAAAGAATAAAAGAAACAAAGCGAGGGCAAACGCCTTATGTAAGTTAGTATAAAAATGTAAAGAAAATGTAATCGTAGGCACTGGTGTGACTGTAGCGACGGTCGTGGATTCGATTCCCTCTCAAGGAAATATTTATTTATGTTTATATTTCCATTTTCTTCGCTTTGGTGACGAGAAAGTGGAGAATGGAGTGCCTTAACACCATGTTCCCTTTGCATACCCTGCTGTGTGAGGGATACAGCGTGCTGATAAAAAAATATTTAGAAAAATGTTGGAATGATTATTAAATTTGGATTTTGCATTATTATAAACCGCCATTCTACTGTGGAATAATAATGTAGAATTTTGTTTGTTTTAAATTTCTGGTTCGACATATTATGGACGTGTGTATTATTTTACTTAATTAAAACACTTGTTAAATTTACTTTTTTTAGCTTCACGCTGTATCCCGCTCACAGCAGGATAGGCAAAGGCAACCCAGAGTTAAAACATTTTCCGCCTTTTCCGATTTCTGGACGCATTACGTGTTGAGTGGCGAAACTTAAAGCTACTCGTTGCCTCGACATCAGAGCCGAAAAAGTTAAATATTAAATATTCCTCGAGTGAGAACCGAACCTACAACCTGTCGCGTATGCTTTGCACCACGACTGGTCTGGCCATTTCTAGATTCTCCACTAAGTGACCTTCATCAGGCTTAGTTTCCGTCAATTCCGGACAGGTTATGTAAACGTGTCAAGGATGTATCGTCATAATGAATGCACTGCAGTTCCCGGCGTCAAAGTCAAGATAATTAAAAAAATTGGAAACTCTATTATTTCTCTTCACAGTTGATAACACATTTTGGCGCACCGCCAACCCCTTGCATCTGGGTCACTCGATTCGCGCATATTTTTAAGGGTTTCAATTTTATTGTTTCGTATCTGTAGTGAAATATGATATTCGATTTTTATTTTTGTCGCCCATATCTTATTTATAGGGTGGGAAGCGTTTTTTTACGTTTTTAATAGTATATAGCAAGGGGAAGTAAGGGATTCATATAGATATATTAGAAATATAACTAAACATCCCGACATTTAAAAATAAATAAGCTTCACTCTGTATCCCACACGCAGCAGGGTAGGCAACGGGAACCTAGTGATAAAACATTCCGTTCCTCACTTCCCGCCGAATTTTTTGAGGCATTGCGTGTTGAATGATGGAATTCAATATCGGGCTTTTGCCTTGGGCTTTGAAAATATAAATATTAATTCTTCCTTCGAGCGGTGATTGAACCCACAACAGACAATCAACCCTTGTGCCCCTGTGCCACGTCGACCTCAGGTCTTAAAAAAACGCAAATTTAAAACGAAGCTTTCCGTTAATAAATCAAACTTTTTGCGAAAGTTCGGTGCAGTCTTATCATGAAGCGAACATACATGTCGAAGTTGGCGTTTACTAAAAGTACCGATTTATTTGGTTATTGATATTTTCTGACAAAAAGATTTTTTAAGTAATTTTTAATAAGGTTTTTTTATTTATTCGATACCAAAGCGAAGAAATGGAAATATACATTTAAATAAATGTTTCATCACGTCGTGTGGGGATCGAACCCACAACCAGTCGGATTTGTGCTCCTGCGCCACGACTGGCCTCAACACGCAATGCCTCTAGAATTCTAACTAAGGTTCTTAACACTAGGTGCCCTCTACCTACCTTGCTGTGTGTGGGATACAGCGTGAAGCTTAGTTTTTTTTATTAACTTCACGCTGAATCCCGCATATTACAGGGTAGGTAGAGGAATCCTATAGTTAAGATACCCCGTTCCCCATTTCCACCAAATTTTCGAGACATTGCGAATTGAGTGGCGGAATTCAACGCTGCAGTTCTGCCTTGATAAGAGAGCGAATAAATGAAAATATGATTAAATCATAATTAAATCCCCCTTTTAGAAATCGATCCAAAAACCGTCGCTTTACAGCCACTTAGCCTCGGCCTTTTACTTCGTTTTCAAATACATTATATAAAATAAAAATAAATAAATCATAAAGATTAGAAATAGAAGAGAATAGAATTAGAAATAGAAGAGAGAAATCATATAAAATAACAAAATTGATGGAAATACTCGTACCAACATAAATTCCATCTTGACACCATCCGTCCATTTATTCGGTGTATTTGACGCTACGACACTTAAAGTGGATCGTCGGTAAACTTGGCACAAATACCGTACGTTTTACCAATTGTCTTAATTGTTTATTATGCTACTTACTTCAATAGACAAAATTTTTATTTTATTAAATCTGAGAACAGAATTAATATATTGCAGAACATATATTACATATTATACAGAATTAATTATTAATAATAAAATTCCGCAGTGTATTCTAGGTTTGCCACTTCCAAAATTTAAAATATCTGTAAAAAAAATTCTAACAAGTAAAGCTTATTATTACACTGTTCAAGAATATTTCGAGGACAAACATGTATGGAATTAATGTCTATTGAATGTAATGCAGGATAGCTGCCAGCTAATGTAATAGATTGTACCATTGATTTTGAAAAGAGCAACTGTTGAGTTTCTTGCCGGCTCTTCTCAGCAGAACTGCCTTCCGACCCGGTAGCTTTTTGTTCATATGTTCATTCGACGATTCAAAAGTACTTATAATAAGTTTATTTGAATAAAGAATATTTTGAATTGAATTGAAAATTGAATTGAAGTCGTTTTGACAACGTAAATTAAAATATGTAAAGTATATACTAAAGAAAAAGGTTAATTATTATTGTGAATTAGGATAGAATTAATTAATAATTGATGCATTTCAGAAGTACACGCACCGTGACTAGGTATTTACATTCGCCTCATTATTGTTAGTAATTGGAGTTCGGTTGGACGATCGCCAATGTAGCATAAATCAATACATCAACTATTCTATTCTATCAACATTAGATTTGGGCATTCCCTTTTGTTTTGTATATATCGAAATATATTGTATTTATTACTTATTATTATCATGGAGAACGGAGTGCCTTAACACGATGTTTCCTCTGCCTACTCTTGTGATTTTATGGCTTACTTATATGTTGTAAATTTTATAAGAATTCGGAAAAACACAAGCAAGTGAAGCCTTGGCACACCACTAGTTTATAATATTCAAATTATTATATCGTCTCCAAGTTAAAATATCAAGAAATTATTCTTTGCTTTTATTAATTTCTGAGATTGGCTCATGACAGCTTAATTAGCTACTTCTAAGAGCCCTTTGTTGTAAAAGGTCCTTGCTGAGGAATTTAACGTTATTAATAACTTGGGGCTCACATTCTCCTACCTACGTAATAACGTAGAGATTAAGCGTATAAGTGATTAAATGGGTTTTTTTTCAGCTTCACGCCGTATCCCGCATAGCGTATCCGTTTTCCATTTTCCACCGAATTCTAAATTAGTATTAAGTGCTGAATGGCGGAGCTGGCTGAACAGGCGCTTTGCTTCAGTACCAGAACGAGAAAAATTAAAATAGTGAATATTTCATTGCCTCGAGAGGAAATCGAACCCACCACTTGTCTGTCATACGACTGACCCCCTGTTCCACAACTGACCTGAATATATGATTAAAAGTATGGTTTTCTATTTTTATCCTACAAAGTTATACCCTTGGGAACACTTATGGAAATTGCTATATGCTAATATTATTTTAAATTGTTCATAATATAAAGTGAACTGTAGTTTGTCTGTGATATGAATCTGTATATAATAAGGAGTACAGGCCGCCCTCCAACCCAGGTGGTCCGACGACCTCAAGAAGACAGCGGGAACCGGCTGGATTCAAAGGGCGCAGGACCGGACGGAGTGGCGAGCATTGGGGGAGGCCTATGTCCAGCAGTGGACCTTAAAAGGCTGATGGATGGATATAATATTTATTATAAAAATATAGATAAGTAGAGGATTATTAGTATTAATTTAAATAGTTATTTAGTCTTTTGCTATTTTTATTTGTTTACCACCTTTGTACGTGCATAACACGCTTACAGGGATTTATAAAATAACAAAATTCAATGTACAAAAGGCGATTTTTCTTTTAAAAGTTTCTCATTTTGTTTGTATTATCAATTTAAAGTATTTTTCCCGTTCCCGCTGTGCTGCCCCCTGTCGTACACAGGGGGCAGCACAGGATCATCTTTTCACGCTGTATCCCGTAGGATACAGCGTGAAAAGTAGATTTTTGTGCAGAAAATAAAATTTAACATTATATATCATTAATATCTCCTAGTTACCTAACCTGTCCCCGATTTATGAATGAACATGAATGAAAAGAGCAAAAAAAATTGAAATTTCAGAGCAAAAGTGCACAAAATTGCATACAAAATAAATTGAGCTTCCGTACAAGATGAATGCTCTAATGTTTGTACACGCTGCGAACGTTCTATATTGAGCCCGCATTACAATGAACACTAAATATTGCTTTTTGAGATTTCCATTGGTTTTTGTTTTTTTTTTAATAGTGTTTTAAAGATTAAAAGATAAAGGTTTAAAGATTAAAGGTCAGTCGTGGTGGGTGAGAGCAAACGTGGCAGGTTGGGGTTCGATTTATACTCGAGATAATGAGTAATTAATATTTTCCTTTTTTCGGGCTTCGTGTAGAGGCAAAGCGCGGCGTGGACTTCCGTAACTTGACCGTAACTTAACACGGAATGCCTCAACAATTTAAACGGAATGGGGAACGGAAGTGTCTTTATGCGAACATCTCAACATTAGGTTCTAAGGTTCCCTCTGCCCATACTACTATGTGAGGAATTCAGTGTGGAGTTAAAAAAATATATTTTATAAGAAAATAGAGAGATAGATAAAAGTCTTTGCACCCTTAAAAAGATACAATACAACAATTTCTTAAAACAAAATACACAAAGACAAAATAGACTTTAATAAATTTAAAAAAAACGATAGGAAGATAATAGTTTATTTATATTAAAAATATTGAATAATATTAGTAATGATATAGAAATAGCAACTGCTTGTCAAAGCAGTTGCGGGTTAATAATAATAATAACCTTTTTGTTTAATATATATTTTAATTTATTTCCTTTTTTTTGACAACTCTGCTATTCATTGGCACATAGTAGGCAGAGGGAACCTGGGAACCTACTAATAAGACACTACGTTCCCATAAAGACAGTCTGGAGCGACAGCGTATTGAGTGGCGGAACTCACTCATACATCAACACACAATCAGCTTCACGCTGTATCCCGCACTCATCAGGGTAGGTAGAGGGAACATAGTGTTAAGACACTCCGCAGAACTCAACGCCGCGCTTTGCGTCGACACCAAAGCGAAGAAATGGAAATATAAATGTAAATACGTATTTCATCTCCTCGAGTGGGGATCGAACCCATAACCAGTCGATTTTTCAGTCACACTTTGTGCCCTGCGCCACGACTGGCCTCAAATTATTCATAAATTATAAAATAACAATATTATCCAATTCAATTAACCGCAAATAGCGTACAGAGTGCAAAGGAAATGGAAAAATTAATAAAAATAGGTGATAACTGAGTCATACTGGGGGCCCCTTCTAAATATTGGCCGTGCCAGCCGCCATGAATATTTAGAAGCTATATGCCAATAGCCATTTCGACTTTATGACCCGAAAAATCACTCTCGCGGTGTTATTACTGAGTGATTCAATTTGTTGTTAATCGCCATTACTGTATATTTTAAAATAAATTATATTTTTTTCGTTGTTTGTTCATTCTTTTGTTCAATTGGTTGTGAGGTTAAATGTGGTTTTTCCAAAACGTCACTCAACACGCAAATGCCACTAGAATTCGGTGTATAATGGAGAACGGAAATTAATGGGAACGGAGTATCTTAACACTAGGTTCCCAGGTTCCCTCTGTCTACCCTGCTATGTGCGGGATGCAGCGTCAAGCTAAATATAATATATATGATATGAGATTTTAGCTTTGTATTATATATAATAGAATATAAATGATAGAATAAAAGGCTTTCTTTACAAAGAATAACATGATGTCATCAAAATCATTGAATTGTTTAGTAAATATGTAAAACTATTACTTAAAAGCTCAGTTACGTGCCATTGGAGAGGCCTATGTCCAGCAGTGGACGAGGACAGGGTGATGATGATGATGATGATGATTAATTAAAAAATAAATTGATAGCTACGATCAGTTTTTTACTGAAATACTAAAAAAAGGGAAAACCTTTTCCTCATTCTACGTTTACGAAAGCGGCACTCAAAATGACTAGTGACGGAAATGTGTCACCTAACAGGATTTACAACACTAATAAGCCTTATTTGTGAGTGTAAAGAAGCCAAAGTCACAGTGACCCAGTTACCAACTTACTGTGAGATCCTTTAGCAGGCTCACGATTTATTTCCCTACAACTTCCACTTCGATATATGTAAACTGTCTCATATATTTTATGGTTAACTCGTATGTCATTTGGTGGGAGTTACGCAGTTCGTAATTTTCGTATTTTATGATTAATTTGCGGCTTCACCCGCTTAAATACATTTTCGTATTATCTTTTGTGTTAAATTCAAAATCTTTAAGTAAATTGTAGCGTGTGTTATTCTGATGTATCTATAAGCTATGTTATTGTAAAGTTTCATCTTAATCAGTTCAGCAATTTTTGTGCAAATGATAGAAATATCCATCATTACAAACTTTCACATTTATAATATTAGTAGATAGGTAGTTTACAACATGTTAAGAAGTAATATGAAAATATTCTGAGAAATTTATGGATTCTTCTTGACAAGTAAACTATATAAATTTATATAAACGTACCTAAATATTTCACTTCCTCGAGTGAGAATCGAACCCACAACCGTCGCGTTGCAGTCACACCCTTGTGCCGCTGCGCCACGACGGCCTTGATAGAATTATGATAATCAAAAAAGTCAGTAAAATTTATTCCGACTATAAAATTATTGCTGGACGAATTGGACGTTGCTTTCCATTGGCAAGAAAAGTAATATTTTTTTATTATCTGCTTGTGAGTCTGTGATAATAAATAGCGTTGCACTTTTATAGGAAAATAAGGAAAATTATTTTGAAATCTATTAAGTCAATTATATAATAAAAAATATAATATAATATATACTGTGTTTAAAATTGGGACATCAAAAAAAGCAAGGCGTCATTTTATTACAAAAAAGTTTTAAAATAGTTTTTTTGTTGTGCAACTGGCCATTTTCATTTTAAAAAGAATTTAGAAAAAAATCGTGTCAATAGCCGTTTACTATTTTACGCTTAGAAGAAGGTTTTGAACAAATGTTTTTCAAACTTTCATGCTGAATGAAGCGAGCTATTGCTATATATTGGGCGAACGAAAATTTTGCCATCGATGTTATTTTTTTCTAAATTCTAAAATTGTTGAATGATTTTGTAAATATTTTATTAACATTTTTTGTTTTATATGTAATAATATTATGAATATATGAATAACTATTAACTTTTTTGGAATAATATAGCATTTTTTGAACGTAGTGGGATTCTTAGTGTGGAATAACACTTCTAATACGAGTTAAAAATTAATAACCACTTTAATAAACAAAAATGAGATCTTAACACAATTAAATTATTTAAAACTATAACTTATTTAACTTAAGGTAGTGGGGCAATGGCGCAAGCACAAGCATGCGAATATAAATGGATTATAATGGTTGTAGATTCGATTCCCACTCGAAGAAGTAAAGTGTTTAATATTTTCAATTCAAACGGAAGTGTCTTAATGGGAACGGACTGTCATGTCACTAGGTTCCCAGATTCCCTCTACGAAGCTAAAAAAAACTTATTTAAAGGAATTATTAATAATTTTAATAACTATTGCTAATACCAGTCACTTTTATACTTTATAAAATACTTTGAAAGTACCTAAATATTGTGACCTTTACCGCCTGCGCGTTTTCCCTGTCGGTACAATTCTTAAGAGAAATCTCTTCGAACAATACCTTTTCTGAAGTAAGTCCTCGTACATAAAGATATAAAATATAAAAGATTGTGAATTTATTAAAAATGTACGCTTCTTGCAAAAGATATGCTTTTCATATTTTATTTTTGATATTGTATTTTCATATAT
>JAKRZM010000180.1:0-15126 GCA_036379175.1 Heliconius cydno galanthus | reverse complement strand
AAGCTAAAGTGGCAATGGGCAGGCCATATTGTCAGGAGGACCGACAACCGATGGGGAAGAAAGGTCCTCGAATGGCGACCACGTCTCGGCAAAAGGAGTACAGGCCGCCCTCCAACCAGGTGGACCGACGACCTCAAGAAGACAGCGGGAACCCGCTGGATTCAAAGGGCGCAGGACCGGACGGAGTGGCGAGCATTGGGGGAGGCCTATGTCCAGCAGCCAAGGTCCACTACCTTAAAAGGCTGATAGATATATACACAGTAAAAAACCCAACAAGTTTAACTGTTACAAGGGAACAAAGGAACGGACATTTATACATACGCCGTCTTTTTGAATTTGCCGTCGGGTTAAATATATAGAAACTATATAATTTTGATATAATATTTTTTTCTTTTTAAACTCGATTGCGAACTCGAATCTCGAATAACAACTGTAAGTCACTTCGACCTATTTTAAGCCTTTTTCCTTAACACCTCAAGTTTTGACATTGTGAAGCTTATATATATGTATTTAACTTTATAGATTTCCTAAATTGTGACATTTATATAATTTAACAGCCGAATATATTTGAAAATTTAAATATTTCAAAAATAATGTAGCTATAGAAATGTATGTAGCTATATATCAAAAGGAGAATGAATACCTTTTAAATTTCAAAAGAACAACTGCAACGGCGTTGGATTTTCTTATTGAGCTTATTTTATTCTTAACTAGCTTAACGAAGTATAAAAAGACGAATCTAAAATATATGGAGACCAGTCGTTGGATTGGTTGTGGATTCGATTCCCACTCGAGGAAATGAAATATTTATTTAAATTTATATTTTACACTCCTCAAAACTTAATGCCTCCAGAATTCCGTGGAAAGTGGGGAACAGCATATCTGAACACTAGGTTCTCCCGACCTACCCCGCTGTGTGCGGGATACAGCGTGAAGCTGATCTAAAATATAAAAACTGTAGGTAGAAATATTTTTTTTAATCTTATCTTAATCTTTTTAATCAGACCGTAAGATATTCGTCTAACCATGTCCGACTTTGCAGAATGCGTATATGTATATAAACAGTATATAATGTCCCCGGAAATACATTCTACGCGGTTAGGAATCCACGTTGCGGTGAGACCCTCATACTGCAAAGCTAATATGAAACAATTAACGAAATTAAACCTTAATATAATGTTTTAAAGCACACAATGGCTTATACCAATTGATTCGGAGGCACGAAACCCGTGGCTACGAAACAACGGAATTTTAACTTTCAACATTACAATGCCTCAGAACAATGCGTTTACTTCTACCGTTGCTTCTTATCGCAACGGAATGGAATTTTCCGGTATTTTTCAACTGTCATACTTGGCATCGTGTAGTAATCGTTTATGTGTACACTGTAGAAAAAAAAATAGCTTTAACTCTTTATTTCAACTTATTTAAGCTAACTAAATATATTTAGTTCTTTGTGGGTTCGGTTGCCATTAGAGAAAATTAACCGTTTAATATTTTCATTTCGTCGCTCTGGTAACGAGGTACTGTGCGGCGGTGAGTACCGTCACTCAACGTGCAATGCCTCCAGAATTCAGATTCGAATTTCAGAATTCGGAAAATAATGTCTTAATACTAGGTTCCCGGGTTCCCTTGGTTCCTTCTGCACTTGAGGAAATTAATTATTTTTATTCATTTCTAACCGAGGGTGAAAAATAAAATTTAAAAAAAAAACATTAAAAAAATTATTGCAATTTTCTAACAAAATATATAAGTGTATTGTATACTGAAGTCATTTTCACAGCCTTGAAACTCCATACACCAATTTAAAACTTAATCGTTTAGTTACAAGTTAATTATTTAGTATGACTTATAATATGCGCTTACATGTTTTACAAAATACAGGTATATTTATAACAATTTAATTCTCTATTTCTGTAGAATATGAATTCTACATAATCATTCTTAAATAATTAAAAATAATTGGTAAATAATGCGTATTTTCATTATTTTTACTTCAACTCTGAAGCCAAATAAATTCGTGGTAGGCTGTTACTGAAGAAATATTTTTCTTATTTGTCTATAAATAAACTTAGAACAGAACATGCTCGACCATATAAAATCCTATTTAAAGAAAAAAATAAGAAAATGCCATGACCTTAGAACAACAAAAAGGTCGTATATACTCATACATTATGGGCAATTAAGGCACGTTTCATATTTTAAAAAATTGATTATCCCAGAAAAAGAATATTCTAGAAAAGGTTTTAAATATTTTTCTTTCTCTAATGAAAATAATTAATTTCCCTGAACCCACATCCCACGCGCTTAAAGTTGGACTGCGCCACGGCGCCCCAATGTTCTTCGAATATGAATAATCATACACCTAATGATAAGACACTTTGTTCTATATTTTCCCACTTTCCCCCAATTACATGAGGCATTGAAAGTTGAGTGACAGAACTTAACGCCGCGCTCTGCCTCTTTACCAGAGCGAGGAAATGAAAATATTAAACACTTCATTGTCTCAAGTGGGAATCCAATCCAGGATCGTCAGGTTCTTCTGCCAAATTCTTTCGAGCCATTGCGTGTTGATTGGCGGAACTTAGTACCGCTATTTTTTATTTTAATGTTAAAGAATTTAAATCCATTTAAATGTAGTATTGTATTTAAATGAGAAACATAATTATAAGAATACATGAAGCGATTTAACAACAAAATGGATAAATTATAAAGAACTCGTTTATCTGATGAATAATTTTATAAAGACATATCCTTATAGAGATTAAATCTAACCTTGCAATATTAACAGACAAGTAATTATGAGGCCAGCCGTGGTATGGGTACAAGCTACTGGTTACTGGTTCGATTTCTACTTGAGGCAATGAAATATTTAATATTTCGTCAAGTTCTGTTAATCAACACACAATGCCTCCAGAATTCGAGGGAAAGTGAGGAGCGGAGTGTCTTAACACTAGGCTAAAAAAACTTGAAAATATAACTAAAAGCCAACATAAGATAGATATGCTTATATGACGTTTGGTTTTCCACTCAGAGCCTGACCTTGTCGATGGCAATGGATAAATCATTATGATTTATCAGCGTTTCAGAGTTCAGGTTAATCTTTCATATATATGATATCAATGATGCAACATTGTCGATATTAATGTATGCGGTGAACTTATTGTTAATTATATAAGTTGTTTTGAGTTTTTTTTTTATTATATTAAACTTTTATTTAATGGACAAATTTAATTATTCTCTTAGCGATCTTCAATCACCTTCAAGCTGTATCCCGCAAATAGCAGGGTAGGGCAGTAGGCAGAGGGAACCTAATATTAAGACATTCCGTTCTCCAATTTCCAACGAATTTTTTGAGACATTGTGCGTTGAGTGTTGGATCTCAACGCTGGGCTTTTGCTTTGGTGCCAAAGCGAAAAAAATTAATGATTAATAAGGAATAATTCATTCCCTCAGTGGGGATTGAACCTACAACTATCGCATTATAGTCACACCCTTGTTCCCCTGCGCCATAACGGCCTTAAGGCGTTCAAAATTTGCTATAAACTAAGAATTGTTTTATCTTGCTTAAATATGGACACTCCTATTTAATATTTTTTTCTCTCTCTCTCTCTCTGAAGGTCTCAACTCCTTGGCTAAGATCGCAAAATTGTATTCACCTACTGAAATCTAATTACCAAAAAATGTACCTTAAATTTCTAAAAATATACAAGAAATAAAGCCAAAAACTAAGAAAATGTCAAAAAGAACTTCCATTCGCTGTAAAACTCATGGACCATTGATCCCTCGTAACGAGGGTTGACTATATAATAGCGTTAAGTTTCGCTGTCATACAACAATAGTGTATCATAACAATATGCCATCTTATATCCTACGCTGTGGAAACTGGCGACAAAACGTCCCTGTCAATATACCATTGTAGCCACGAGCTTTTAATTTTGTATGAATTTTCATATATTATGAATTAAATTTATTGTATTTTTTTCAGTTTCAAGTTGTATCCCGCTTGTACCAGCGTAGGAAGGGCGAGCCTGGTGTTAAGAAGCTCCATTCCCCACATTCCGCCCAATTCTGGGGGCATTACGTGTTGAGAGGCGGAGCTTAACGCTACCAGAGCGAAGAAATTCGAGGCCGTCATGTCGCAGCGGTACAACGATGTGACTGTAACGCGGCAGTTGTGGATTCGATCCCCACTCGAGGAAATGAAATATTTATTTACGTTTATACCTATTTCCATTTCTTCGCTCTGCTGTTGAGGCAAAGCACGGCGTTAAGTTCTGCCTCTCAACACGCAATGCCTCCAAAATCCGACAGAAAGTGGGAAACAGTATGTCTTAACACTATGTTCCCTCTGCCTACCCTGCTGTGTGCGGGATACAGCGTGAAAGAAAAGCGGGAATCGAACCCACAACCAACCAATACTTAGATTCATTAAATTTATATTACATATATACATTACAAATGATAAATCCACCAATAATAGCATATTGTCCTGGAGCGTACTGTATTCCATATTTCCATACAAATTTACATAAATTAAACATTGTGAAACGACCTATTGAACTTACGCGATTACTCTAGAGATATGATCTTAGTAAAACATATTTTGCTATGAGAACTCAAACTATATTGGTTTAAATATAACATGTTTAACGGTTGTGGATTCGATCCCCACTCAGAGGGTTGAATCATTTTTTTTTTCGATTCTTCGCACTGGCACCAAGGCAAGAGCCCGGCATTTTCCCCGGCAAGTTTCACCACTCAACACACAAGGCCTCGAAAAAATTTGCGGAAAGTGGGGAACGAAATTTCTTAACCCCTGTGGAGGTTCCCTCTAATTTACAGCAGGGTAATGCGGGATACAGCGTGAACCTGATTTGTAACATCCGGACTTACACAGTAAATTTCAAATTCTATCGATAATTGAATTTCCACATCTCGTTGGTTTTCATTTGACGTTTTCATCAGTAGTAGAAAAAGTTGATTTTGATCATCTTTTAAAGTTCACTGCAATTGGATCGGTCTCGTCACTGCAGTTCGCGTCAGCGCGTAAATGGGTCTCGTTACTGGTTCATAGAAATTATAGAACTTACGAGAGCTCTCGCCTACCCAACACATCAGTCAAGAAACGTCGTTCTCTATTTAGCTAGCATTTTATTTAATATAGAAATTTATTATATGTACATTTTTTTAGATATTTAAAAACAACATTGGCTTGAATGTAATATGTATTTCGATATCAAAAATTTAAAGAAGGTATTTAAAAGTAACTTTATATAACCTCTTAATATCACTGAATGCTAAAAGGTTTATGATAATGTAGGGTAGTATTAAATATTTTTGGCGTAATATTCTGGATAAAATAACCATAGACCGTCGACCGACCAACTATGAGTACCATAAAAAATCATAATAAGATAAGTATCCTACATATTTGTATTTATTATATTAGATTAAGGTTTATATGAATAAATAAATTTAAGTAGTACCTATTTTATTTGTTATATGTAAGCGCCTGATAATCAATTTTTCAATTATTCTTTTAATCTGAGTTAATTAATCTGAGTAATATGGAATGAAATTTTTACAGTTTATAATAATTCAATAAAAACTCACGTGTTATTGGCGGAGGACAGCCTCCTGTGCAGGCTGCGCAGCGACATGGCGTACCCCTAGCAGGGCGGGCTGCCGCTGCCCTTGCCGCGCGGCCGGCGGAGAGCGCGCGCACCGAAGAACGCGCCCTCCTCGTTGCACGACTGCGAGCGCTGCGACGGCAGCATGCCGGCCGCGCGGCCCAGCGCGTGCAGAGGCCGCACGCGCGCGCGCCTACCCCACCCGCACGCGGCCACCACCTCAATCTTGCTGACTGGGCACAGTGTACCGGCTTCTCTCTTTCTAGCCGTATAGCTACACAGAGTCAGTCCGCTTCATCAGTGTCATGAACGTTTCAAACGCATGTAATTCACGCACGATTGGCAGTTTGTTTGTTTCTACTTATGCTTATTTAGTTGAAGGTGCTTAGTCTTTTTGGTTGTTTGTAAAAATTTTTTTTTTCGTTCCCTCCCTCAGGCTGCTGCAGTCAGTTCTGAAACAAATTTTAATATATATTTAATTGTGAAAATGTTTAAGTCCTTATTTAAATTTTTATTTTAATAGGACTAATTCTCACGTTACGTCAAAAGTTTAAGCTTTAAATATATTAGTATGACATATTTCAGAAGTAAAACTTTTCATCATCGTAATTATTCCCATAAGTCGAGTTTGAGTATTTAATTGAGTCACCAAATGATTTTCCTTCGTCTGTAATTATGAAGTGAGAGTAACTTTTAATGAAAAGATCATTTAAAGGTTAAGGCCTAGTAAATCCTTATAATCCGTATATTTCGTCATTAAACAAACCTGGATGGAGTAACAGGCGACGTTCCTAAGTAAAAAAGGTCAAGTCTAAAAATGAAATGGGAAATTGCGAGTTTCTTTTCGTCTTTTACGGCGTAATATGACAAAATAAATATAGTAACTAGATTCGTGTGCCTTTAATTTTTTTCCATTAGTAAAGTACACAGATGTATTAAATGTTTCCAAAAATGTCTAAATCTATTTTCTTACTGCTTATATTTAAATATATATTACTGCTTATAATTAATTATATATTTATCTATATATTTCGATAAGGAAAATGCAATAGTATCAATAAATTCATTCATAATAAATTACTATAAAAAATAATTTAAATAACTTATTCATATAAATAACTATCTTACTTCGTGTTTAATTTTTATTTTATTAATATTTTTAATTAAATTACACTTTATTTAAGCGTTTTCTGATTTAAAAGTGTTCCTATATGGGTTCCTCCTTTTTTCTTTGTTCCTAAAAGGGTTATTCCTTTTTTTTCTTTTAGGGTACGGAACCCTAAAAAAAACAATGACTAAAAAAAATTATACAAATATGATTATTTATAAACACCTTTGTATAAGTCATTCATGCCAAATAAAATAAATGGTAACAGATGCCAATAAAATACTTAATAACCATTGAAGCGTACTTATGGTTAATCGAGCTATAGGCTTTATGGTATGGTACTGGTTTCCAATTTTGTTATTCCATTTTATTATTCAAACAAGTTGCCAATAAAACCTTAGAAATTCTTCGTCCTTTGAATAAACTTCTTAAATAGGTTCATAACTTACTTTCGTCAATGTTTTGAAATCATTATTAAAGAATCTTATAAAATAAGTGTCACGGACAGTTTGGCGATTAAGTTCGCAAAATTTTTTAATTAAAAGTTCATCTGTTTTCTTAACTTTTTGCCTTTTTTAAAGCCATATTTTATTTATAAATTAAAATTATAGATCAGGTAGATGTTAAATAGTCTTTGCTCGAAAACTTCTTAAAAGAAGCAGTAAAATTAAATGAACTGAATGATACATTTTCAAAAAAAAGAAAACCTCCTTTCCCATTGTTAGCTATAAGAAATTGATCTTCTGAATTAAGCAAAATAAAATCTTTATATATTTGAACCCCCAACCAGCTTGAACTTGAATGTATTGAATATATGTACATTTATTAACGCGGTACTTTAATAATAACTTATATACAAATAGATTTAATAAATATAAAAATCCATAACTAATGTTTCCCTCATATTTTTTTCAAATGCATAGTGCCTACAGCGGAAAATGTTTCTACAACTGTAGGCCGACGCGAAATGAAAAGTTTTATGTAGGAAAATATTAAAACAGTTTCCTCGCACTATTGTATACAATTTTATGGAAACTCAGGAAAATCAACTTTGGCTTATGAATTGTAAGCTTGTGAGTAAACAAAAATAAAATATGATGATAAAAATATCAATTACCAAAGTAAATTTTTAAAATATATTCAATGTTTCTTTTAAAAACGTAACTATCAGCTAATTAATACAATTTCATTGACATTAACAAATGTTACTACGAAATTAGAGTGTACAATGCGTATATGCCATCCGTGTGTTGAGAGACTGGTACTGCTACTCATAGATAAAACCTGACACTACCCACAAAAACCCAGTGGAAATCCTCTTCTCCTATTGCAGGCTGCCATGAACTTGAATGTGCTTAGGGGTTTCGCCTAGGGCCTACAGTCTTGATCACTTACAAGAGGATCACAGATACCCTTCGGCAATAGAGTACGGGAAGTTGGAGATGCATAACGCCTTCTCTTACTCTCTGGCTTCACGGACTTGAACAATATTTGAGAGTATCCCTACAGCCCATGCTAAGGGGAAAATTCTTACCTAATTTAATTAAATAGCCATTGTCCAATTGATATTTTAAAAATTCAAGCTAGAACTAGACTTTCAAAATTTTATCTATTCTATTCTATTTCCTACAATTTTCCATACAAAAGGATATATAGTGGCATTATTCATGTTAAATGCTAAGTTCATTTCAAATGAATATGTCGCACGGCTTGTATTAAGCGACCAAGAAGGTATGCAAACCTCCTTTGTAATGTCAACCAGTCCTAATATCGGGCATGTCACATGAACAAGAGGAAGTTGACCGAATAAAAGACAATTTAAGCTGCAGGTACCTACTTTATCCGTGGTAAGGGGTTTATAGATTTTTTTTTTATTTTGAAATACTTGGTATATATTTAATCATTCTTTTAGTATGATTAAATTTTTCGTGACTTGCCTAGTTTAAAAATTTATCTATTAGCAGAGCTGTAATTAATACCTGCAAGTGCAATTCCAATACTTTCTTAGCTACACACTGAGCATAGCAGAGTAGACAGAGGGAACCTGGAAATCTAGTGCTAAGATACTCCCTTGCCATTAAGACATTCCTGTACTCTTCTTCACATTCCGCCGAATTTGGAGGCATTGCGAGGAGCCAGGAAATAAAAAAAATACTTCAACTCCTCGAGTGAGAATCAAACCCACATCCTATAACATTACACACAGACATCCACACCCATTTATTCCACGACTGGCTATTTATAAAATTTTTTACAAATTCCAACGTCCACAGTATAAATTGCTTGAACTAGCTACCGTTATAACAGCAAGTCCCAGCAGAATTGTTACTAAACTCAGTTATCTGTATGTTCTTAGAGGTCGCTCGAGTAAGTCTATTCTGTTAAAGGCTTATTGATCCCGCGGGCATTGCTGGACGATGTATCGTATAGAAACGTTGACTATTGTTACATATGAAACTAACCTGTCCTCGTTTCCCTCATAGTCTATGCATGCAGCCATGTGCGTTCGATCTGGTCATCATCATAAATATGTCACACAACAGCATGAGGCACTTTAGTTCCCAGATTCTAAATGCTTGGTTTTGGATTTAAATTGCTTTAATTAAAGGATAGATACAGACACGTGATATTTTAACTCACCAAACTAATAAAATATACAGTAGAAACTCGATTATCCGGCCGTCAGTAACGAAATCTCGATTATCCGTAGTTTTTAGTAAAGTTTTATTTGAACTCATCGTCACTGCTTAGAGTAGGTCGGTCAAGACAGTCAATTAAGTAAGAAAAATATTTTAGTATCCTTAATATCTTTTTTCCTAAGGTTGAAATTACACTTATAATGTTAAAAATAGCAGTCATATTTTTGAAAAACATAAATTGCTTAATTAAGATTTAGATGATACGTTTTCAATATACAAAAAATAAAAAAAAACTGATTTTTTGGAACCCTAAATGTTCTATTAAAAATTCCTCGTAAATTGACTTTGCATCTCAAAGATCGCTTGAGTGAACCCTTCCAATTAAAGATCGTATCTAAAGTAAACCGATTATTTACTGCTCTTGTATAAATTAATGTTTATTTTTAAAATGAAATAAAAAATTGCATATTCTCTCTGTTTCTCCTTCTTTCTTTGTATTATATTTTTGCATATAACAGTTTAATATTGTAAAAACATTTAAGTATCTTTTTCTTGTAGCCAATCTTGGCTCAGGGGCACCCGTGTGCAAACTCGACAGCTTGTGAGTTCGATTCCCACTCGAGGAAATAAAATATTTAATATTTTAATTTCTTCTTTCTCATAACGAAGCGAAGCGAAGCGTTAAGATCTACCACTCAATGCGCAATGCCTCTACAATTTAGCGGAAAATGAGGAACGGAAGTGTGTTAATAAGAACGGAGTGTCATAACATTACGTTCCCAGGTTCCCTGTACCTACCCTGCTAAATACGCTACAAAAAAAATATTTGATATACTTAAATGAATTCGATCCTACTACAATCTTATACTTATCACGCACTTATCAAACACGTTCCGAGCTTCTTTGGTTAAATAATTATTTAATGAAAACCAAAGTTTATTTATTATATTTAACGTTTCAGTAATTCTGTACACACAAATTACACAATATTATTGAAGCGCGTAATTATCTTGTCAGTCATTAATGAAACCAATAGGTAATATCGATTGACTGGCATTTATAACATTTTGTTATGTCTACCGATATTTAAATTGTAGGGTAGACACTAAGCAGAGACAGCCTAGTGTTGAGACACTCCGCTCCCCACTTCCCACTTAATTCTGGAGGCATTACGTGTTGAGTAGCGGAACTCAATGCCAAGCTCGATTTTTTATTTATATATACTAATTGAAAATACAGATTTCAAGTATACAAATACTTTAATAATTATACTTAAAGGCTATCGCTTAGCTGTTGGATCAAGAACCGGATACAGAAGGCAGTGTTACTTGAGACGGCGGGTATTGTGCGGAGGTTCCTCTCTCTGGAGCCCTAGCCACCGATGGCTTGGACCCTTGTCCCGTCCTCGGAAGAGTGGTTTTTTTACATTTTTAAATGTATTTTTTTTATATAATAATTTATATTTAAAAATGTAAAATTGATCCACTAATTTAATAAAAGTATATTGTGTACTTAATATTAATTTTAAAAATAATAGTAATATTTTATAACAAATAATAATTCAATTAATGATACGCAATAACAATACACGTATTAATAGAACCATGCGGTTATATAAATAAAACCTATTTATATATTAAATTTATACTAGCTAATTATGATGCTTCTACAATATACTCGTCTTGTGCTAAGTTTAGAATAAAATGGCCTTGTGAATACTAAAATATGTATATTTTATCGATTTATTAATTTCCACTACAAAAGTGTATTAAACAAGTTCATATAACATTTAATGGTTTGGCACTTTTAGATCTTATACGAGAATTCAGCTCAAAAAGTCCTCTAGTAAACAATAAGTTATAGTACAAAATTCGATTAAAATTACGCAGTTAATATCAAGATATGTATAATATGAACTGAGCAATTATTAAAAGCGTGAAATATACTGAATTTGGATAATTAAAAATTTTAATGTTTCAAGTGGTTTGAACATTTTTAAAGTGTCATTCCAGATTTAGGAAAAAAAAATATTTAAATTCATTTGAAAATAGTCCAATAGTCTAAAATATCGTCGCTACACTCATAGACTGAATTAGTGTAAAAATACTAAATAATTAAGAAAATTACTAAAGAGGTAAAAGTATTAGAAATACATATTAAAATTTTAAACAGCAAGTTAAAAGAAAATAATAAACTTGAGACACATTTCTAAAGGAGTCTAGTGAGGTTACGCCTCCTTACACCACTAAGACTTTTTCGATTTCAATCGATGCCCCGGATGAAATCGTTATCGATAACTGCTATCCTTTGTTAGTCCGCATTGCTTGCACTCGGAGAAATTGCTTTACATTCTGTTTGTATATGGCTTAAAAGCTTCTTAGATTCCAATATAGAATACGAGTATATGCATGAATAACGCAACAAAAAGAAACTTATTTGTCGACAAATAATATAGATAAAAATAGAGAAAAATTAAAATTCAAATGCCAAAATAAAAAAAAAATTATACATTACTGAGGCTTATAAAGGTAAATAGGTTCCCTGGGGTTGTCTAGAGGCGCACTAAAATAGAATTTTCTAAAATTGACACTGGAACGAAATAAAAACCGGTCGAATCTGACTGACCCAGCCTTCATATCAATTTCAGGCTTGTAGGTCAACGTTATAACAACAAAATTCTAAAAGTTGACAAAATTTATTGATATTATATTTACTAGCGCACGCGCGCAGCTTCGCCCGCTTATTTGCACTTTAAGGGTGAATCCTAATAAACCATTAAACACGTGTTCAATGAAATAATTTTAAGAGTTTAAATTTCAAATCTTATAAAAATCGGTGGCGATTTAAAAATTTTTCCGTACAAACTTTCAACCCCTATTTCATCCCCTTAGGAGTCGAATATTTCAAATCCCCATCTTAGCGAGCACCTACGTCCTATAAGTGAATACTATGCAAAATTTGAGATTCCTAGCACATATAGGTTCTGAGATTTCGTGATGAGTGAGTGACCTTTCGATTTTATATATATAGATTATTATATTATATTTTATTTTTATTTTGATTTCTTAGGTCTGGTACCAACGCAAAAGCATAACGTTGGGTTCCTCCACTTAAGACGCAATACCTCCAAGACTTGGGCGGAAAATGGAGAACGGAGTGTCTCACTACCCAGTTGTAGTTTGCAGGATACAGCGTGAAGTTTAAAAAAAACACTTCAATTTTAAAATAAATAAGAACGATGAACGGTAAATTCTCACATAGTACATACACCACGTGCCACATTTTAAAACGACAGATCATTGCACTTCCAAGTTACAATGCCCCGTGACATTTACATACGAAAATAAACAAGAAATTCAAGTTTAAAAGTGACTTCATTGATATCTTAATCTTTTATAGTAGACATAAAGATATAAAAAATATAAGATCGATTCATTCATGCTATTATAACATACTAAAAGAAATATAATAAAAATATATAAATTTAAATAAATATACGTTTTTGTATTCAATGTTAGTTTAGAGTGAATTCATATATTTTAAATTTTGAGGCCAGAGGCCAGTCGTGGCGCAGGAACTGAAGCGTGCAACTGTATACGCCACCGGTTGAGGGTTCGATTCCCAGTAAAAGAAAAGACAAGTGAAAATTTTCAATTCCTCCAATTAATTTAAAATTCAGGGGAAAGTTGTTCCCTCTGCCCTGCTATCTATGGAATATAGCATGAATCTAAAAAAGTTTTCTTTTAGTTAGGTACATACTGAATATTTTTTTATAAAATAATTTACCGTTATTGACCATCAAGATTTTTTATGTTATGAGATGGGTTATATTTGAGTTGTAACGATATATAACTAACTACTGATGGCTATAATTTATAAACGCTGTTTTATCATTTTTTTATATTCAATGCGGTTTGTAAAAATATAATTCTTTTCATTTTGAATGCAAGAGAAATCGATATTTACTGTGAATGTATAATATTAATATAAATATTTATAAAAAGAAAAAAATCAAATAAACCCGTAAAACCTGTATCGTTCATCAATATAGAGCCCTTTTTCATTATATTAGACTTTGTATTGTGCAATGGGTATTACAATTTAAACTTTTGAGCATTGCTTCAAAGTTGGTTCAATTTTGGAACACGCAATGCCTTATCTGGCGGAACGTGGAGAACAGAGTGTCTTAACACTAGGTTCCCTCTGCCATGCTATACGGGATATAGTATGATTAAAAAAAACTAAAAAGAAACACTTGTAGGTATACTACTAGTGTTTCTTTTTAGTTTTTTTTTTTTAGTTCTTATAAGAAACAAATACATAATTTATCATTTGCTAGACTAAAATCGCGCCAGACTGCCTTACTATCAATTTATATCATCTGTTAGTTTATTTCAGCATGCGCGTAGGCGTATACTTTACCAGCCATAACGCACGAATGATCATTAGAGTGAGTTGGTGTTTACTTGTCTGTTTTATTTAACTCATATACCAACCAACGAGTTCTGGGTAAATATTGCGATGCTTTCAATAAAACTCGATGTATTGAAAATCTATTATGAAATTATTTATATATACTGTCTATTTATTCTACTAGTGGGCCCGTGCGGGGCTACGTCCGCTTGAAATAGTAATATTAATAAAGAAATTGAAAACTAACGATTCAGTCAATTCAGTAAAACAGTTGTATAAAATAACTGTTACGGCAATTAGCAAATTTGTCGAACTAAATACTTTAAATTGACATAACTTTTTTATTTATGAACCGATTGTAATAAAATAAATCCTATATGTTTTCGCAAGCTAAGCTCTAAGCCAGAATCCAATAGTGAAAACCGCATCTAAATCGGTTAAGTCGATTCTGAGATTAGCGATAACAAACGCACAGACAACATACAAAAATTTTTAAAATCTTAGTTTTGGGTTCTATTGGGTTAATAAAGATTCCCAATAAAATTTCCCAAGTACAGACACCGACCCTCTTACGATTTTATATTAGGTATAAATTATCTATATATATAAAAAGCTCTTGTCATAATATTTGTTAATGATAAACTTTGAAACCACTGCATCAATATTGATAAAATTCCATAGTCATAAATGTGTAATTGGTCCTAAAAACTAGGGTAGTTTTTACCTTAATTATTGATCGACTTTTTATTTTAATTCCAAATTCAGTGTTTGTTTGTATTGTTCTATACCAAGAGCCAGTCGTCGCCAGATTACCATCATTTTATAATTCTATATTTTCTTGGGAATAATATTAAACATGACGAATAAATGAACTGCCGGACATATTACTGTAAAAGACCCCTGCCAAACGCCCTAAGCCCTAATAAATTTAGTATACTTTTGTTTATAGTATAAAAGCTTAATTTTAAGCACTAATTACTTCGCCGACGTCACGTTGTCTGGAAAAAACCACGAAGGAAATTGACCCGTAAAAAGGGACAACTGTACACATGTCATAGTTTATCACATTTATCATTGATGTTCAATAACAAGTTCTATCAACGGTGGCTAGATGGCGCTGCAATTTTATTGCCTAAAACTGTTGCTAGATGACGGTGTATTATTTCACATGACTTCTGAATCGCGCTGGCAAGATATTCTCGCGCAGAACGACGACCAAAATTTTCCGGAATTTTATTAAGAGGGATCAGCCTGACTGTTACCTGCTAAGGATCAAGTACTCATCACTATCAGAAGAAGACCGGACCGAAGCAAGCTCACCCGAACCCGAGGA
>JAKRZM010000177.1:168981-191324 GCA_036379175.1 Heliconius cydno galanthus | reverse complement strand
GGCAAAAGTATTTTATGTTGGAATAAAATTGTTTTAATGAACGTAGTTAACTCATATCTGATGAGTTAATAATAAAAAATAAAACACAGTCGAGGTGAATGCGGCGGAGGATTCAAAATCTGACTGTAAACTCGATGGTTGTAGGTTCGACCCTCACTAGGGAAAAATATTTTATTTCCCCTCTTTGCTCTGGTTCAAGTGTGTTGAAGACTTCTAGGTTCCCTTTGCCTGCACTCCTTGCTATTGGCGGATACCTACTGCGTAAAGTTAAAAAAAACAATATAATGCACCTATGTATATCATTATTCACAATATAATAGTAAAACATTTTCTCCGCGATCTCCGCTCTCCACTTTTCGACGGAAAGAGAGAAAAAATATTAAATATTTGAAGCACGTAGAACACCATATTTGAAAATTCAATAAAAATCATACAATCGAATTTACAATACATAATATTACAAAACCAATTAATAGTCCAATTAACAACAATTATTGACTACATTAAAGTCCGAATATTGCGTTTAATATTTACAAAGTTAATAAAATATATTTGGACAAATATATTGCGGTTGACTGTTGCGGGTAAATGCGAACGAAACCACAACGGGTTCGATTCCCACTCAACAAACTAAATATTTATTTTTTTATTTCTTCACTTTCATGTCGAGGCAAAGAACGGCGTAGATGTCCGCCCCATGCAAAATTTTCAGAAAACGGCGGAGTAGGGAGTTCTATACAGCGATAATGTATAAAAAAATACATAAATCGATAGGCCATGTTCTTAGAAAGATGACCTATTACATAAGCCATACGACCTTTTCGATATGTCATCTTAGATGACACGTGGAAAGGCGTAAAACACGTCTGATAAGCTATTTCTTCAGCAAAAAGACGTAAATTCTCCATAAATTCCCCACTTTATTGCAGAAGCGTTTCAGAAATCTATTTATACTCGATAAACTTTTGTTATTGCGTTAACCTTTTAAGGTTAACAGTGTAATAAGTTGATAGGTTCAAATAATGCTGGAGTCAAATATGTTTTTCGTCTTTTACTCTTAATGAATAAAATTATTATGGACAAATTTTAAAAAATCTAAATGTATGAATCTTTATGACTTCTGTTAGAAAGGTAAAGTATTAAAAACATATCATTATGTTCTTTCAGAGACATAATAAGATTCAAAGCCGCAAATATCAAGTGTATGTATAATCGGCCTAGGTTAAAGAAAATATGTATAAAAAAATAATCAAAAGTATTTTTACTAAAGGAAATCGAACCTAAAACTATCATATAGAGTTAAACACGTTTAAAATGTGCCATAACATCGTCTTCTCTACTTTTCAATAACTCAAGTAAAGAGAGAGTATTTATNCTACTTTTCAATAACTCAAGTAAAGAGAGAGTATTTATTACAATTAGCTATATATAAACAGAATTGTGTTTATCTGTTTATTCATAGCCAAATGACTAAATCAATATCATTGATATTAGTCACACTAAATTGAATTCTGGTGGCAATGATATGATACTACACATTAGATACGATCGATATGTTTCAGAGGACCGAATGAAGATTTTAGTCAAACAAAATAATTGATTGAACCATTTTCTTTTCTTAACACTACGTATATCGGAGAAAACAATGATAAATCACTTCGATTTTCTTATTTCGCTTGGGTTGTGTTAAACAATGCTATACTATGCTTAAAGATAGCTGGAAATTTAAATTACTATTATATTTTTTATTATTTTAGTTTTTTTTTATATTGCACTATACACTGTAAAACTAAAACAAAATTATTAAATACATTCAATGCCTTATAAGGAATTTAATAACACAAGGAAAGTAAACTCTGACAAATAGAGCGATATTATTATTCAAAAATTTCATCATGTTAATATCAAAGTTATGTCCATTTTGGAATTCCTACCTCTTCCGGTCTTTGTATTACGTTCTGTGGTTAAGAAAATATAATTTTATATTATTTTACAAAACAAAATCATATCTTTATTCTTTAACTGTTGTTCGGTTAAACACTTATCACAGCTAATTGGAACTAACCATTTTTTCCGTGGGATATTCTGTAAGCTAACAAGCATACTGTAACCTGCACACAGCAGGGTAGGCAGAGGGACCCTCGTGTTAAGATCCTCCGTTCCCCAGTTTCCGCCGAATTCTGGATTCTATGCTATGTTGAGAGGCAGAACTAAACGCCGCGTTTCGCCTCAACACCAGAGCGAAGAAATGAAAATATAAATTTAAATAAATATTTTCTTTCCTCGAGTCAATAACTAAAACTAAAAAAAGTGCAACTAATAAAACTAATAAAATATAAAACTAAACTGTCAGTAAAACATTTAACTTAACTCCAAACACACAGTAGGTACCTACTAATAATTCTTTAGTACAAAAGAGATGCCGAAACCGACAAATATACCTAATAAATCTAGACTGGTGGTGGTCCATAACAAAGTGTCTGGTATCGACATGGAAGAACGACATCATTAGCATGCGGCCCGGAACACCCATATTTATATCTTCGAAAGCCGACTGACTATTCAGTAAAATAGATTTGAAACAAATTGACTGGCTGTTGCGAGCAAATTTCATTCGATTCGTTTGTGAAGATTTTTATTGCATTTTTATTCGGACTTATTGCTTGGTTCCGTTGCCAAACGAAAAATGGGTTTACAATGAATTTTTGATATGAATTTGTATCTTTTTGTAAATGTTTGTGTATGTATGATTAGCGTTACAAAGAAACATGTAAAACAATATTAATAAATAGTATGCTATATGCGCATTTTTGTTTTTATCTAGATAATTGCACAAATTTCGTAGTAAAAACACCTGTATTTTAAATAATTGAAAAAAAGCGTCAATAATAGTTATAAGCATTTATTTTAATAGTAATTAAGACACTTCCGTTCCCCACTTTCCGCCTAAGTTCGGCGAAACGGAAGAGTTTTAATCGGTACAGAGAGTTTTATCGCCAGGTTCCGTCTGCCTACCTTGCTATGTGCGGGATACAGCGTAAAACTAATAAAATAAAGGTTATTATAAGCGATATAAATTCTGGACAATATATCCTCATGGCGCCCTCTCGTGAAAGGTATCAGTATCGCTCTAGGAAACAACCCCATAGAGAAAGCTGTAAGTCAGTTGCCCTAAAAGTTTTACAGAGGGCAGCACAAAGCTACCGGTAAAAACGGAAAACTCCAATAGGAATGCAACAGTGATGAAAAACTAACACAGATGGCGTTGCAACATTTTTTGGAAATTTGCTTCAAATTTTATGAAGAAAAATGTTTAAAAACGTACATTTCTTAAGCAGCTTTAAATTACCTGTGAACAAACAAAAAATCACATTAAACAAATTTATTTCATTTATAAATCTTTATATATAAAAAGAAATAGAAAAAAATATGGTTAATTTAATCTTAATAAAACATATCGTTTATGATCCTAGTTTCAATAATAATCTATTACAAATCAACAACCAACTTATTAAAAAAACAATAACTTTAAAATATCAAATATTTCCAAGACAACAACGACCACATTAATATAATCCAAATAGTAATACTTATATTAAATATTTCTACATCATAAGTTTCTCAATTTAAACTGTAATACAAATTTAGCAGTGTTTACAAACCGTCTTGTGGTCCTTGTGCTCACGAAACTCCAGACTTGAAACAGATTAGTTTTGAGACAAAAGCTGTTCTGTAACTAGAATATACTAAGACGCGTTAATGGTGACTGTGTTATTCAAAATTCAAGTAATATTCGACATACAAGTAACTACATGTCTTCTATGCGGAGAAAGTTCGTATTTACAATGTTTTCAGGCACTTTGAGCAAATGGCAAGTAGATTTAAGAATGACTGAGATATGACGTATTGTGTGTTTGTTTATGATTAGCTACCCGCTCGCAGCTTCGCCCGCTCGTTCTATGTAATTAATAATTTACTAATCTGCATTACTATCGTTTTTTATTAATAATATAAATAAATCACGAATCACGGCGAACCACAAAGCCCTCTGCCTCGTTATCAGAGCGAAGAAATGAAAATATAAATTTTAATAAATATTTCATTACCTCGAGTGAGGATCGAACCCGCAACCAGTCACGTTTACATTCACACACTTTAGCTCCTGCGCCACGACTGACCTCAATAATAATATAAACCGATTAATAAATTAAATATCAACCAATTGAAATAAAACAAACTCTAAATGGAAGCCTGCCAAAATACAATAGTGAAAATTGCAAATAAATCAGTTGAGATTCGCGCGAGCGTTTCTGAGATTAACGTGAATAAACGTACAGACAAAAAGACATAAATTTCTGGTTCTCCTACGCTGTCCAATGCCACCGACAACAACATATTAATTTTAAGAGAAATTCGATAACTTAGATCTCTTACAACTTGCCACTTCCACTTGCCATATAAGAATTATAGAAAATAACAACGTACTACAAATTCAGAATGGAATATATATCTGTTTGTCATAAAGCTATACATAAATAAATATATAATCGAGGCCACGATATGATTCACTCGAGAATACATTTGACAATGCGGCTATATAAGAGCTATTATCACCTACACGAAATTTCCAACACGAACAAACTTAACAGAGCTTAATAAATACGTGAGTAATGGATCTTGTCACGAATTAATAAGCTCCTAAAGGAAAATTGCTGTGGGACTTGATTGTGTAAGAAAATCTTATTTTTTTGTATTTAAAATTAAATAAAATTAAACCTGTTTCACGCTGGTTCCCGCACACACAGCAGGGTAGCAACAGGGAACCTTTTGTTAAGAATCCCCATTCCCCACTTTCCGCCGAATTCTGAAGGCATTGCGTCTTGAGTTCTTTGTATTTTTTTCCTTATAAAAGATAAAAGTAAAATGTTCATATGTACACGTTCGCAATCGTTTAATATGCGATATGATATTTCTGTATCATTTCAATTTTCGCATATTCTCTGTATTACGTTAAGTTAGACAATAATTGAATCATTTACATAAATAAAAAAGCGACTCATGTAATAAAAAATGCTTTTTTATTACATGAGAACACTATGTAAGAGAGTCTTAACACTAAATTCTGTCTCTTTAACTCACTAAATAAGAGTATAGAGGGACATATAATATAAAAAAAAATCCTCGAAAAAAAATTTGCAGCTCAGGAAGAAATATTTCCCTCCTTACATAGCAGAATTGGGACTGTACACCCATTAACTGAGTTCCAAAGGCCTCATACGCATGACCCTAATCGACCGAGCCCGAGACGCACTTGACCGTTTTAAAATGTAAACAACTGCTGAACTTTTAAGGATTTAGTACCAGATTCGTGCGGTTCGGGGTAAATTTTGGTGACAAATTACTTTGAGGGTTGGGAGAGGGCATTTTTTACATTTTTCTTTTACATATAATCTTATTTAAAGATTTTATTTTAGATAAACTTGGATTGTTTTCATTTTTCAATGTTCAATTTAATTTTTTTCTATAAAGCACGGTAGGCAGAGGGAACTTAGTGTTAAGATATTCTGTACCCCACTGCAGTCAAAATTTTGAGATATAGTGTACTAATTGGTGTATTTTAACGCAGCGCTTCGTATACCAAAGCGGGAAAATGAAAATAAATTAAATATATTTTTCCGAGTGAGGATAAAACCCACTGTGCCCTGACGGCCTATATATAAAAGTTTAAAATGTAAATATATATACGACTAATAACTTAATAAGCAGGTTCCGTTCCACTCTATTAGATTAAGATTAAATCAAGTCATCTTATGGCGTTGAATTACGACTCGTCCGACTTGAAACCGCAACGAAAAAATGAAAGTATTAAATATTTCATTTCCTCGAGACAACCTAGAACCTACAACCTGTCGCGTTTACAGTAAAGCTTGAGCCACTGCGCCATGACTGGCCCTAACGTTAACTTTCTAATTAAAAGAAAACATATATAAACACATATAATATAATGAAATAAAAATTGTTATAATAACAGAATAAACGTTTCAACTTAACCAACGGTACAATACACCACACGTGCCAGTTTGTTCTGCGCATCCTCCAGGAGTTACAGTTGAAATTGTACATAATTACAGCGAGCACGAGACAAAGCTCGGGAGGGTCGTATTTTAGATTTGCGCCCCCCCGAGGCGTAATTAGGGGGGAATTTACTATCTACACGTATCTTTTGCTTGTTATATGTATTCAAAATTATGACTATTTCATTTGTTTCAGTGGAAAAAAATCCAATTACTTAAGTGTATTGTGTGATTATTATATGAGCTTAAAATATTTACACATTACGTAGTAGGTACATTTTGACCTACATTTGTCCGGAATGTAATAGAGTAGGCAGAGGAAACGTATTATGACACACCGTCTTCCACTTTCAACGCCGCACTTTGCCTCGATGTGCCCCAGCCCCCACGATTGCCTCCTATTTATGTCATGACCACATAAGTAAAGTTTACAAATAGCTATTTTAAAAAAAATAACAAACATATATTTCAAATTAACTTATTTTTAAATTCCAAGGCTACGATTTAAAACGCAATGATTTTGTGATAAGCTTTCAATGCTATGTTAGAACTAGGTACTCCTACGTAAGAATTATACCAGAAAACCATTATTATTTTACTTACATATAAAAAATCACGACTCAGAAACGTCGAGTATTCATGCTGAAATTAACACAAACACACTGTGCCCTTTATCATTAGAAACAGAATATTAAAAAAAAACATGAAAAATAAAAAAATATATTATTCTAATACAACAATAAATTACGGTAGAAATATTTTAATATAAACATAAAACAAAGCAACAAGTAGTTACGAACGACATTAGCGAAGGTAATAATCTATTATGATGCACCTGTACCGCATCAGGTTCTAACCGCCCTCACGCTGCGTTGAGTTCAGCAGAGATTGCCTCTCGCGCTTGGAAGAATGCAGCCTTAATTATTTCGTTGTGAACGTACCGACGGCCATCAAACGGCTACTGAATGGTTTAGAATACAATGGGGTTCTGTAATACAGGTTTTCAGTAATGGATACAAAAGCAGTGTAATAAATGTGTATTTATAGTTTAATGTCGTTCAGGTTCATAGTGTATCCCACATATAGCTTATAGGTAAGGCAGAAGGAACCTAGTTAAAACACTCGATAGCAGAGCGAGGGAACGAAAATAATTAATTTTAGCGAGTGGAAATAAACCGTCACATGTACCTTCAAACACAATCAGACAAAAATCACTGAAAATAAAGACATTTCCTGGTCCAGTTTAATTGATTGCGACGTTAGTTAGTTCTGCTACTCTTCAAGCAATTTTAAATATGCGTTACGTTAAGAATGGAGTGGCATATTAATTAAGCATATATATTAGCATAACTAAGAAAATACGCGAAAACAACGACGATATTTGTGAGAATCTAATAAATTTGTTAAAAAACAAAAAGATCCTCCATTTACAGTAAATTGTAAAAAAACTTATGAAATATCTACGTTATATGAGCAAATTATCTAAAAAAAATCTAATGTTTAGGAGTTCATAAATAACTAGTAGTCATAATATTATATTGTATCCTACTACACTACTTATTTACAAAAGGAAAACCTTCGTCATCCTTGTAAGCAAGTTCCGACCGACGGACGTCCGATGTCTTTACATCAGATTCGCAACGAACCACTTACTTTATTTGGAGAGTATAGAATAGTATATATTAATATTTTTATTCTAGCTCTAAAAAGTTATAATAATATAGATTTAATTCTACAAATACTTGTAGTTTACTTTTGAAACGTCAGTTCGAAGAGAAATTTTGACACGATTTCTGAGGGTACTTCGTGTCTTTTCAAGACCTCTTAAGTTTTGCTTTTAGCAGAAAAGGCTTTGAACATAACAGTCTCATATATGATGAGACAGACGGCTTAGTATATCAGTGACGTCGTAATTCCACATGTATTACAATATTCAAGCCTCCAAGGTTACTTGGTAACAGAGTCAGAATTTTCTGTATATATTATAAAAATGTGAAGTGAAATTTTCCCTCGCATTTCTTTTGGTTTCAAATCCAGCACGTCGTTGTGACTACATTTAAAGCAAAGATAAATTACTATTTTATCTCGAGGCAACTTATTCGTTATCTAACAGAGAAAAATAAGGTCACCCGTGGACATTCTGTGCTAAACAAAGCGATATTCCGACGTGGTGATGGATGAAGCAAGTTTTGATAAAATATTTACAGAGATCCTAAGCAAAATGACGATAATAACTTTATCATAGCAATTGCAGTATAAATAAAAATATATACAATATTGAAATATTAAACATTAAAAAAATATATATAATTAAAACAATATCAATCAATCTACAAAAAAATAATATAGACTAAGTTGGACCGATAAAATAGATTGCAGAAAGAAGCGATGTTAAAAAACGATAAATTTTAAAATGTTCTTGAATAAAATGAAATAGCTTCCTCCGTTTAAGCAGTAACAATGAGTTTCCGCAAAACAGCGCAACAGACGGACAATTTACCAACATTTCCCCGAGGTGGAATATACAATTGGCTGGAGAATGCCGTAGTAAAATCGGTCTAGATTCGTTCCAAATTGTGCCATCGAGTCTTGTGTGAGATCGACCTCTCAGTCACGTTTCTACAATTTCTAGGCGACATTCAGTTCCTCTGCTTCAGACAATAACGTTCCTCATCATTCGGACTATGATTATATTCGAAGCTATAGTTGCCGTAATCAGATGGCAAATTTATGTATCTAGTTATTATTATGGCTCAATAAATGTCTTATAGAATTTGTGATCATATAGCTAAATGGAATAGTTAAGTTAGTTCTGAGAAATTGTTAGTTCTATTTGAATACAAAATAATGGTATATTAAGTTTGTATATTAAATCAATTTTAGAATACAAAACAATAAAATATATACAAAAAAAGCAAAATAAAACAATCAAAACGCGCGTTTCACGCTGATATCAGTAGCAATTGACTTTGGAAGATTAACAGTTCCCTTATGCATTGTACTTATGGTGCTCCAATTCCCCCAAAACGGTAATCCTATAACAAATTGTCCGCAAATGAATTAGAGGATCAAACGACGGAAATGTAGCTTGAAACGGACACAAAAAGAAATTTCGATACAATTTCCTTTTCTTCCTAAGTTAATGGCTCAAGATATCATCTCATCTACGTAAGAATAAGAAATGTTTTGATAAATTTTAAGTAACCAGACTAGTACCTACTATATCTAAAGCGTTAAGTATGGAAGTACTACCAAATATTGTTGTTTCATTAGTTTTCTATGCAAAATAATTTTCATGAACAGGTTTCGAGGTCAGTTTCAAGGACATGCTATATATGCTTTTAATATTTGTATTGGGAAAACTAAGTATACGTAGGAGGATACATACACAGGCAAAACTTGGTTTTGAGAAATTGCGTTCCCTAATTTCCGTCCAATTTTCGAGACAGTGTGTGTTGAATGACGGAATAAAACATCTCGTTTTGTCTTGTTATCATAGCGAGGAAATAAAAATAAGTCATTCGCCCGAGTGACAATCGAAACTACAAAAAATCCACCAAAATCAATATAATTTAAAAATTTATTCTTCTTCAATTCTTTTAATTATAACCTTAAAGAAAATCAAACCTTAAAGAAAAACCGATTTAATTATACACCATTGATAAATCACATTCAACGTTAACAACTTGGATGAAATGCCTCCAAAAGTCAAAAGGGAAGCGTTACGGGTGCGTCGAGGGAAAATTATGTCTTCAATAAAGGTAACAAGTGCCATTCAGAGTCCTTCTTATTAGACATAGCAGGATTGGCCATTGTCAAAGTTGTAGGCGAGGCAATTTTGTGTTTAAGAAACTTTTGGGACCCAAAGCCTATTTCGTTCACAAAAAGTACTGATAATGGTATATTATAAGACGATAATAATAAAATATTACATACTAGATTAAAATCAGTCAAAAAAATTAAACAAAAAGAAAATATTTTTATTATCAAAGATTTTGCAGGTTTTTCATAATTTATTTTCATAAAAGTGTTATATTTCATCATAATTATTTAAACAAGATTATTAACAGAACAAAATATGTCCATTTCTTCACCATTTTAAATAATATTTTTTTCTAAAACTTCAGTAATAGATAACTTAAGCGTAATAAATAACACAGCAATTTGTTTCACGAACTTCACTCTCTATCACAGGAAGTCAGCTATTTCGGTCTCTAAGGGACCATTAATTATTGATACCATCTGTAGCCATATTAATACGATTTATGTTATAAGATACTCCCCATTTTGCGGTTGGCTTATCTAGATATATTTTTCTATATAACTGAGAATAAGGATGAAGGATAATTTATTTTGAAAATACTAAAATAAGAGACATGTAGAGTTATTATTAAATTGGAAAGCTAGGTAATCTTATTTAAAATTAATATTTGGTAATATCCTAGTTTTACCTTTTAAAAATATCCAATGGTTGTATCGCCCCCGATAAGAAATAATGAAGAATGTATGACACAACATATTCTAAGCGCCCGTGGGAGCTTTAAAATCATTAATATGAAGTAATATATAACATAGCTTTCCTCTATAAATATATGGTACTAGTACTATTTGTAGAATAAAAAAATATTGAATTATTATTGAAATTCCACGATTTACTCAAAACTAATAATAAATCATATGGCTCTTATTTTATAGGTCAAAAAATCTGGCTCATAAACGAGCATTAGAGAATAGGCTTCATATTTCATAAAGGACGGTGTGGGTTAGCCTGAAACTTTGTTTGAAGTTTAATTATTTCCCAGAAAATTGGTCGAGGGAAAACTTTAATTAGGTTGTGTACACTAACTAAGGCGTCATAATCCAGTTTGTTGAAAAACCGAGAAAACAAAACTCTCCCTCAAATTCTGTTGTTTACGGTTGATAATTTGCCTTGATAATTATTAGATGCGTGATTAAAAATTAAATCAAATTAATTCGGCTTCACTTTACTATTCTTCACTATCTTCTTTATCACGCATACAGCAGGGTAGGCAGAGCAAATTAGGTGTTCAGATATTTTGTTCCCCATCGTTTCCGCCGAATTTCGGAGCATTTCGTTTGAGTGGCAGAACTCAACGTCAGGCTTTTTTGCCTTGGTGCCAGAGCGAAGAATGAAAATATAAAGAAATAATAATTCATTACCTCGACTGGGGATCGAACACACAAACGTGGCATTGCAGTCACACCCTTATGCCTCCCGGGAACGACTGCATCTGGATGCATGATCTTTTGATATTGTTTTAGTGAATGTTAATACTAGCTTCCCAGGTTTCCTCTGCTTAACCTAATACGGGATATACGGGATATACGGGATACTCGCACTTCATTGTAGACAGAGTGAACCTAATATTAAGATACTACGGTCCCTACTTTCCGCTCCATTCAATATTATGCGCATCCTAAACCCAATGAATTACTGACTTTCTAAAAAGATGAAGATTTTTTTAGTTATTTTATTTTTTTTTAGTTATTAGCGTTACTGGTTGCAAAATTCATATTCTAGGATTAATAATAATTTTATTTCCATATTTTTATATCCCACTAAATTCATGGCCCCATTTAAACATATACAAAAGGGACAAAAGGACATCTAATACGAATTAAATAAAGGGTAACCCCACCTCAACCCAACAATGTCTTATTACTTCCAACAGAATGAACCTGAACGATTGTCTCTGCCCTATCACCAAAGAGTACCCTTTGACGCATATAACAATACATCGAGAGACGTCCAACGATATTGGAAGCTATGAAATAAATCGGATATCTTATACAGTGAATGATTTATATACCTATGGAAGACGCCATTATGAGCTCACTCTGCGAAGAAACGAATAAGGGATTGGTTACGTCCAAAATATTCGACGAAAAAGCCTCAATTCCATTTCTTAAGTATATTGAAAGGGATGGCCGACAGAGACCTTTTGAGTATAAATATTTCTTAGATTCTCTTGACAATACGAAAGCTACCTCAAATGGATTAGATAAATGTTTGAAACATAAATCATTAATGCGCTAGTATTAACAATTTTTACGTAGCGTCTTGTAAGACATATGTCCTGAGTGGATAATAGCATAGACTACTTAAGTAATACGTTGATTCAAGTAAGTTTATTATGGGAAATGTATGTAAAATAATATAATGGTATACATCTTAGGCTGGACTTCCACTCGAGGAAATTAGATATTTAATATTTTCATTTTTTCGCTCTAGTGTCAATGCCTTCTGAATTTCAAGCACTTTCTGAAATCCGTGAGTGTCTCAACACTAGGCTGCCTCTGCCCACTTAGTAAGTGTTACATGCGGGATATAGCGTGATACTGAAAAGAAAAATAATACGAGAGCTACAGTGTCAATTTAAAAATAAAATTAGTATTTTAAACTCATTTCATATTCAATAAAAAGAAAAAAAAACATTGTGTAAAGGGAAATGAGTTTTGCATCAAAGGGTACTTATTCAATATCCGCAATCCTATTACTCACGTATAAATACTACCTCTATACAAAATTAAAAATATAAGCAAACGTTAAGAATATTAAAGTACTCGTATATTTACATTAAGCTTATTGAAAAATGTCATCCACAGAAATATCGGTAATAATGGTTGGAGCTGTTGTTATTTATAGATACATAAATATGTAGGATTTTCTAATATTATAAATGTGTAAGTTTGTGAGGTTGGATGTTTGTTCTACTTTTACGCAAAAACTATTAAGCATTTCCAGTAATTAAATTTTACAATTATAATATGGCTTATAATACCGGATAACACAAAGGGTAGAATTTTTGTATATATTTAGTGTAATTAGGATGTAATTAAAAAATACTTTAAAGCGGGCGAAATCGCGTTTGGGTTACTATTTATACACATTTATAATATGTACGACAGATAAGGATCATTTTCTTCAATACATATAACACTTTTAAAATAAAATTCCAGGTTAGTTTCCCAGCTACAGCTGTTAATTAATAAAGAGTTTAAAGGCGAGTTTAGGGAAAAACATATTTACAGTACAGCTAAATCAGATTATTAACGAATAATTTTATAAAATATCTCAACAGAAATTGTTAAAGAGGCTTTAATATGTAATTATATATTAACATGTTTTTATAATGAACGAATAAATAAATATTCGAGTTACATAATATAATAAGATGTTAGATCTAAAAGACAGGAATTGCAAAGAGAAAAAAAAAGAACATAATAAGACGATAGTAAATAAATAAATAAGCGCAATTAAAATCTGCATAAAATCATAATTTACATGCAGTCGCTGAAATTATCCTATTAATATACGGCGAACTCGTGGTAAGGGCTCAATTGCATTTGCATTTCGACTACAGTACATTACGAGGTAGAATGCACATTCCACAAATAGTATCTGTGAAAACACCACCATTTTCGTTTTTAAAGTGGTAAATTGTGGTCGCGGTTTGTAGCATAGTACAAATTTTAATTTTGTGACATTCTTTTTTTTACAGTTGAAAATTCAAGTTTGTTTCTGTTTGTGTCTGTATTAGTTATAGCCTACTATAGGCACAAGTGGGGCTTGAATTGGTAGTGAGGAGTGCCCAAAATAGATAGAGTTTATACCAATTCCAAAAAAAAAATCAAAACGTTATTTCATTCCCAAGAATATAGCTGATAATTAGCCAAAACGAAAATGGCACAGCTTTTAAAAATAAACTCTACGTTCTACATTAAAAGATAAGCGATATAAAACATAGCAGTTGTTATATTTTGAATGTTAAAGATGGAACAACCCATTGTGATTCTAGACATGTAGCGTGCGCCAGACGGAGTATTGTCTATGAGAAAGAGCTTATTATTAAGCCCACGTTCTGGAAGTCTTGGCATAAAAGGGTTCTCGCTCTAATTATCACATTTCTCATTTAATAATATCAAGTATTACTCAGCATTTAGAATATAACTTCACGCAATACCCCGCATACAGCAAGGTACGCAGAGGGAACCTAGTGTTAAGACATTCCATTCCCTTCGCAGCACCGAATTTTCGAAACGTACGCAACGTCTTTTAAGTGGGGGACCTCAATACCGCGTTTTGAATTTTCAGAGAATTGAACCCATAACCGTCGCGTGTAGTTACAACCTGTACCACTACATCACAATAGACCCATATATATATAACTTAAAATATTTTCAAGTACAATGTTATTTACAACGTTATAAAAATAAAGCTTCAACAAAGAAAAAAACAATCGATCGACCTTAACAATGAATGGCATTTGCATCATATCAGGTCAATGGCTATACTTGTATCTGGCCTCTATGAATATTAATAGAATCAGTTCACTTATACCGTTCCTAACCGATAACAATACCTAGAGTGTAGGGATTAGATTAGATTGCTTTTTGTGTGAGAGAAATTGAATGTGAATGTAAAAAAAAAAGTTACATACATATAACTGTATCAGTTTTAAATTAAAAGTAAAATTAAAAATCTCATTCTGTGGTATCTGCAGCCTGTAAAATCTTAATTTTAACGTTCAGGTGTATTTGTATTAAAAGTATCTCAAAAATACAAAAAAGTGAAAAGACATCACAATTTTATTAATAACATTTTTTCAGATAGTCTTTTTGTTGTAATTATGTTCTACTGCAATATTGCAAAAATACATATAAAGCCAATTTATTTTCTACTTGTCATCAAACCTTCGAGCTGTTTTTATTTTTTTTTGTTTCACGCTGTATCTCGTACAAAGCGCGATAGGTAGAGGAAATCTGGGAAGGTAGTGAAGACATTCTATTTCCATTAGGATATCGTCCCCACTTTGCTGCAAATTTAGGAAGCCTTGCGTGCTGAGTGGGGGAACTCAACGGCGCGCTTTATATACCAGAGCGAGAAAAAGAAAATATTAAATAAGTATTTCGCTTTTTCAAGCGGGAATCGAACCCACAATCAGTCGCATTTTCAGTCACACACTTGTGCCATTACGCCACGACGGGGCCTCCTATGTGAATAAATCCTAGTATACTATAGTTGTTTTATGTTGGAATTCTGTAAAAAATGAGGACGGCGAACTAGCTGTGTTTCAAGTTACTCGCAATGATAAAAGAAGACATGATAAAAATATAAAGAAACCGCAGAGAAATGGCCACGAGAGACGCATAGTCTAACTTTATTACAGAACTTATGTAGAATTTTTATGTAACAGAATAAATTGTCATAACAATATCGTGTTTCATAAATTAAATTAATTAAAAATGTAAATTTTCTAAAATTGAATAAACACAAATAAATAAATTGAACAAGCTTTAATTAATGAATAAAACATGATTTGCCGAAATTGGACAAATGTTACATAATAATATACTGCAATATGTAATATTTTTAATCGAAAACTTATAAAAATATACGTGGCACGCACAAGGGTGCGAATGTAAACATGACAGGTTCGATGCACATTCGAGGAAATAAAATATTTAATATTTTGATTTCTTCGCCTTGTTGTTGAGTTCCGCCACTCAGAGTTCAGCAGAATAATAAAGAATATAAAAAAAATAAAAGAATTTAAAAAAAAAAGAAATTTAACATAGGAAACACATAACGAAAAAGGCGTGAGTAAGGCATAAAGTGAGAATGTGAACATATGATAAATTCCATTGCACGGATCTATTATATTTTATTTTAAAAGAGGCATGGAACATTGCATATAACAACAACAACAGTCGTAAATTCATCAAAATTATTGTGCATATGCTCACCCTGGCGGATATTGGAAATCGTGAATCTATTGTGGAAATTCAACGAAGAATGAATTTTACAATATAGCGGTGACTTTTTGGATATAAATGGAAATAAATGATGACCAAATCTGAGATATCTCTAGTACGTAGACGTTACTGAGACCAAGGCATATGGATTTGACACAACGGTAGTTCTAGGCTTTTTAAAGAAGCAAATTTTCATTACATTTTGAATATAAGAACTCAACTTCCTTAAGCACCAGGGAGAGAAAATGACAAAAAAAATCCCCAATTGGGAATCGAATCCACAACAAACAAAAGTCAAACGCTCCTTATATGTAATACATGTATCAAAGTTTATATAACATAAAAATAATATAGCAAAGAATAGTGTAGATGTGATCCAATTTCCTATCTATAATATGTAATAGAATGCCGCCCGACGCGGCGCTGCCTTATATAGGTAGGTAGCGAGAGCTGATATAGAAAATGTAAATATTATTTATTCGAAAATAAATATCAAAGGAAAAGGAATCGAGGAGCGAGGTCCACATCAGATACATCAAAGCACGTACCGTGTGTGACATTGGTTGTGATGAATTTACCAAACAAGGTAATAATGTATAATAGGATCACGTATATTAAAATATACAGATTTTATATTTATGAAAAGAGCATTGAAGTTGTGTTTGTAGTCATTGAATTTAATGTCAACAGAGATAGCTGCGGCCATAAGTGTACGAAAAGTGTCTATAAACGATAGTTGTGGATTCGATTTCGATTAGTGGGAACTAATTATTTTCATTTCCTTGATCTAGAGAAGAAGCTTCACTATATACAGCAGATTGTTTATGTTTTCTCCATCTAGTTAGATAAAATATCGAAAAACTGTAATCTTATTTTGTTCACTTTTTTTTTTTCTTTAAATGAAGATAATTATATTACTGAAAACACATAAAATATCACAGCATTCGTATCATTTAAGCAAAATCTAATAATATCCAGGTTTATAACAAAGACAAAATTCCGCTGATATCATCAGGGACGAAGGCAATTAAGAATTAATTAAGTGACTGCATTACACGAACACATGTTATCCATTACGAAATTTTACAACTCAGTAGGTACTTTTGTATGGGGCCGTTAAAACGGGCACAGCCAAAAACTTAACAGGCATCATTACGTATATGAAACGTAGCAATAAAAACAGTTGCCGTCGCAAAAAGTTAATGAAAACTTTTTGTCTTTATAATATTACGCGAAGCTTAATTAAATACGAAGGAGATTTCGTTATGTTAAATCTCATTTTAAATGATAAAAATATAGTAGCTATGTTATGTTTTCATAAATTTTTCGTAATTTCTTTAATTTTTAAAAGAGTTTTCATATTTTTTTTTGTAAAAGTTTTACATAACATTTAACTATCGCTCTACTAAACATGTTATTGAAATATTTTTTATTATAGAACCATATTAAAGCAATTTTTAAATCGCTGAATGGAAACTAAATGCCGCAGCCGCCTGCCTTGTTATCAGAGTAAAAAAAAAAAAATTATTAAATATTTATTTCCCCAAATGGAAATCGAATCTACAACCCGTACAGTCGTACGCTTGTGCCCCTGTGCCACAACGCCCTAATTATAATATAGGGACAAATTCCTCAGAATGTCATATCACGACATATATTCTGTTAGCACATCAAACATATAATATGTTGACCGCAAACGTGTAACTAAGCGTCTTGGCGGTCTCGGCCAACCACTATTTATGTTGATCCACTATATATGTTGTTTGATTAGGATTATATTAAATTGTCTTTTGTGTTTACGATGTGTGTACGTGCACATATTAGCACACACACACAAGTACTAAATAAACTTTAATTAACTAAAAAAGGTTAATTTAATGGAATTAATGAATAGTATTACACAAGTTAATAATTATTATAAAGTAATTGCAAAAATTGCGTTGAGAAATTGTAGGAGGAACAGAAGAAGAATTTTACGAAACTATTGTAACCTAATGTAACAATATGTAAGATAGAGCTGAAAATAATATTATAAAAATTATTTCCCACAATTTCAAATCTTTTGCGCAGAAATCTTCTAAAGTATTTTTAATAACAAAATATATTCAGTAAATATGAATCAATGAAAACAGCACCTGAAACTCGAAATTATACGTAATTTTTAAAGGGAGGTTCTCTGCTCCGGTCCGAAAAACAGGGCCAATTGTACAAGTAATTACTTTAGGTAATAATCCGTCAGTAAACCTTTAATCTGGGGAGCTGTGGAGTGCGGACGTCAACTTCCATTATGCATCAACGAATAATTATCGAGATAAGGAGAATTATAAAACCTTTCTAAAATTTGTTTATTATTTGGTCAGAATTTTAATGTTTCTAAATATATGAATCAAATTAAAAACAAAAATAAGTGCACTGCAATATATTGCAATCATAAAAGTTTTGTGATGTTTGTTCCACATTCACGCAGAAACTACTCCATGGATTTATATGAAACTTTGAAGTAATATATACTAGTAAGTACTACGTCAATTTAATTAGTATATTTAGTAAAATCTATAATATAATAATAAGTTTAAGCGGGCGAAGCTGCGTTTGGGCCGTTTGTATGTTTGTAAATCTTTTTAAATGGAGATTAAAATCTAAGCTAAATTATTTATTTTCTTCACTTTCCATATAAAAATAAATAGTATTGCTATCTGGAAAGCAGAATATATAGCAATATCTTAAAAAGCAATCACTTCGTAAAAATCTTATACCAAGTTCCTTAATATTAAAGTTTAATCAACCACATCCACCTCGGGGTCGTTTCATTAGATAAAATAATCAAAAGAAAGGTCCAACTTCGGTTGTGCTTATTGAAATTTGTTTGAGACCACGTCTGTTCTTCATGGCTTGCGAACTGAGATAAACATAATTATGTTGAAATGGCTAAGTAATAACTTTTTAGAGTGCTCCTAATATTTTTTTAATAATAAAATTTATTTCAATTATGGTTTATTATAATATTAAGTTTATTTTTATTTACATATCTTCAGCTATGCTTATGCCGGTTAAACATATAAAGTCCCAGAGAAAGGTCAATTTATACTTTCCCATTGCGCTACGATGGCCTTAATATTATAAATGGAAGTATTAAAACAAGAACATNCCAAGTTCCTTAATATTAAAGTTTAATCAACCACATCCACCTCGGGGTCGTTTCATTAGATAAAATAATCAAAAGAAAGGTCCAACTTCGGTTGTGCTTATTGAAATTTGTTTGAGACCACGTCTGTTCTTCATGGCTTGCGAACTGAGATAAACATAATTATGTTGAAATGGCTTAGTAATAACTTATTAAAGTGCTTTTTTAATAACAAAATTTATTTCAATTATACTTTATTTTATAATAATATTATTATTAAGTTTATTTATATTTACGTATCTTCAGCATTATGCCGGTTAAACATAACGTCCCGGAGAAAGGTCAATTTATACTTTCCCATTGCGCTACGATGGCCTTAATATTATAAATGGAAGTATTAAAACAAGAACATTTTTAAAGCTAGGCTGTATGCTAGTGTTAATACTCTCCTTCCGTATTTCCCGTTGAACTCTAGAGGCAATGGGTGTTGAGTGGAGAAACTCGACACTAGAGCGAAGAAATGAAAATATAAATTTAAATAAATTTCATTTCCTCGAACCCACAATCTTTTACAGACCACGACTGGCCTCAATTATTTATATAAGAACCTTTTATAATAAACTTAAAAGAATAAAACAATTTCGTCTGGGTGCAATTCTACCAATTATTAGAAGCCTGCCCAGAATAAATTATTGTTATGAGTCTTAAACGAGAATATTGAAGACTAATTGCTTGGCTTGTGCCTTTTACTAAATTTAAATTAGCATTCTGAATTTCCAATTAACACAAGTTCAGCAAAAACAGGCAAATTCTGGAAAATTGGAAAAGAACGAATATTGTGTATAACGAAAGATGTTCCTTAATCCTTCGTCTTTTTTATAGATATTAGAATATATCCATAACAGAGGTGAATAAGTGAACAGATGCGCAAAAAGTGCGCATAAAATTTTCATCTTATACATACCTTTCTTTGCATCGCGCAGTCGGATAAAAACACATAATTAATAGCTGTATGTATTTTTAAATGATGCATCAGGTCAAACTAAACAAAGTAGGCCAAGGACACCAAAACAACTAAAAAAACTAAAAAGAAGAAGAGTTTTAAAAATACAGTGTGATTTGTTCATAATTCACAAGATCTTTTAGTTAAGTCAGTTTATTCTAAGCCGATTAAATTACAGTTATCTCTAGTTTACATACATACTATCGCTTTGTCTCATTATTAGTTCAATAATTAGAAAAAAAATATGACTAAAAGATTTACTTTTCACAAAATTAAACGCAATATCCACTCGGTAATAAATAGACAACTTGATACATTATGCTAACCTGTTAAAACGATAGGATTAGGAATTAGGAGAATCTGTAATTATTCATTATTTTTTTTAATATTTAGTTAATTTTTTATTAGTTTTTTAATAGTTAAGTATCAGTTAGGTTTACTCGTGTACTCTTTGGTAAAAAAGTTACAGTAAAAACATCATAAATTAGGTGTTTTGCAATAAAACGGGCCCATCGATTATGTCATTTATAATTCTTCTTCTTTCTAATTAAGAATTAAAATATATATTTATTCAAGTCAAGTTACTCACGATTGATACATACATAGGCAACTACAGTCACTAGAATGCATAAAACAATTGTATCTGATCAAATATCATGTGGAATATAACTTGCAATGTTATGTTGTTTACGTATTACAATAAGAAAATAATTTATATTAGACATCTGCCACATTACAGTATAATAAATGTAGAGACGAGATCGTTCCACGAGGTGACATGAGCAAATAAAGCATCGAGCCTACTTCAAACCTGTCAATACTTGTCTCTCTGGGGTAGAGTTACGGCATCCCCCCAAAATAGATCCGATGGTGATACGTCACTTTCATAGCATTATATACACCTTAATAAAATTGAGGGACATCTTTCTCTTTTGATATGAAGCAAAGCTATTGTTAAATTTCGCCATCATTGTATGGAAACGATAGCAAAATATAATACGACATATTTTTAACTGCTTTCGGTACTTGAAATAGGCAAAATTAGATCTAAGGGTTTTAATACAAAAATATACATATATATTTAATATGTGGAACCAATTCACCAATAGAACTAAATTTCATTTCAGCATTCACTAACCAACGTTCCAACAAAAGAAAAAAAGGTCTAATAACTATGAAAACTGATATAGTTTATTTAACTAAAGCCATCAAAATGGCAACGGAATCGACGTATAATACGGCACGTAAATAAAATCAGATGCGGAAAATCGTCCGTTGGTACAACGCACTCGGGAATCCGGCATAAATCCGAATTGAATGACGTAAACACTTTAATAACGATCATCCTTCCACAATAACATTATGTGTTTATGAAATTCGATGTATATATAAATAGCTCTTGGTGTTGATCATATTAATAGGGATATAGTTTCTAGCTCTGATAACGAGATAAAACGAGGCGAAGAGTTCGGTCACTCAGCACGCAATGCCTGCAGAATTCGGAAAGTGGGGGTAGTCTCTCTGTTGGAAGTGACGAAGTCATGAAATTTCTATCAGTAGAGTTATACAGTTTATGTTCATTAGAATCGTCTTAGCATATCAATGGAGAAGAGCTCATGATAATTTAACTGGAAAATAACTGACGGAACAACGACTAGTTATTCAAATATTTTAAACGTTACGCAGCTAAACTTTTCGAAAACTGTCTCAACTTTAACGACATAACTTTTAAGCCAACCAGTGTCGCTGTCACCGGAAACTGTTTCTGTTACTCTTATTTGGCGTTCAAGTCCGAAGTAAATTGTTTTCATCTAGACCACAAGATATGCATAGTAATTTAAATAAAACTGTAAATTGTAACTAACACTTAATTATAGTTAGATTTAAGTTTCATTCAAAGGAATAAATATATTTTTAATGAAAATCTGGTAACATAAAGTAGATAGGTAATATAAAAGTAACTATAGGTCAGAATTACGCTTACCTAATTTTTCTCACACGCGTAAAAAAATATCGTTATCAAAAGAAAGTTTTAAGTTGAAGCACATAGCAGGGTAGGTAGAGGGAACCTGGGAGTCTAGCGTACTAATATTTGTTCCCATTAGGACATTTTCGTTTCTTACTTTCCGCCGAATTCTCGAGGCATTGTGTATGGAATACGTTATATAATTTTATTCGTATTCGTTTTATAATTTTCAAATTAATATAACTAAATGATATTAATTTTTGCGATGCATTACATTCTTTTGAATGTTTATTTTTATATTAACTTAGAACCTACAATACAATACAATAAACTTAATTGCACAAAAAAAAAAACAAATTTTTACACAATTTATATACAAAATTAACAAAAACATGTACA